>JAWZYV010015808.1:0-49720 GCA_038373885.1 Cheiracanthium punctorium
TAAATTACAAATTTATTTCATAACCGAATAAAAAATTTCAATAAATCATTAGTTTTTTTTGGATGAATACTTAAATAAAACAGCACATTATCTCTGAAAATAATTTATGTGGAAAAAGAAAGATTTCCAAGATTTTTAATTTATATTTATTAATTATGGTATTTTCCCTCCAATTTATAAAATACTGAGAGAAAAATTTTAAATTTCCAAAAGAAGCCATGCCAGAACTAGCTTTTGCAGCAATTAGTTTACTTTTAAAGGATCCCGAGCAAGGTAATCACAGCTTTGAGGTAAGATACTGACCTACTAACCATTGGCTCGAGGGTTCCGATTCTGAACCTAAACTTTTTCTTGCCTGAGAGTTTGGTGCTGCCATCTAGTGTATGTTCTCGGTAACTCTTTACCCCCGAATTTTTTCGCTCTTCGCAAAACTATCCCAAAGTGACTTCTCTGAACAGTCGCAATGTGAATACACAGCGAGAGGACATAGCGACTATGGCGTGACTTTGCTGCAGAGTTACGGCGACTGTTTGTAACTCTATTGTGACAGTATTGTGTGGTCGCATTTCAGTCACAGGGGACTGTTGTGCTATTAGAGAAGTGATTTATTTACAGGTAAATGAAGACGAAGTTTCCAACCTCAAATTGCTATGTAATTCTCAATAGTGTTGGTCTCCTCAATCATTCTTTTCATTCTTGACGTAAGTTTTGAATCATCCTGTATAGGCCATGTTTACCTCAAAATCATTTAAATCAAGATAAATTGTTTAGGGCATTTTGTGGTAAATCACCTTATTACCTGTTAATTTACTGTGCCTGTATTTTCATATATTTCTGTGTTTCTTAACTATATATATACATGATACATGTTGTTAATTGTTGTGAGTATAAGTAAATAATTTTATGACTGTAAAATTTTTTTAAATTATGGCCGCATTCATAAATGTCAAATGTGATACTTTCCTTTTACGAAGGTACATAATTTTTCAAAGGTAATCATTTTCTTGTATTTTTCATTTTAGTATATTCAAAAATCATTTTCTTGTATTTTCATTTAGTATATTAATGCATATTTTAGGGTTGAGATTGAAGTTGATTTAAACCATTATTAGTAATATTTGATTGTCTCTTGCTAAATACTTTTGAAAAATAGAAGTTTAAGTTGAAATTTCTAAATTTTGATCAGTACACTTCAATGATGGCCATTCTTTTGTTTTAAATCCTGTTGATTTTATAGTGAGTATGTACTAAAAACTCCTCAAGAAAATTAACAATATACTCAAATTGTAAACAATAACATCTCCTAGGCGACAAAACTGAATAAACTGAAGTTTTTCGTAAAGGCAGAAAAAACTGATAGCACTGAACAAACGCATTCCAGTTTTCTTACAAAAACTCATGCAATGAGTTTGACGTTTACGAATGCACCCTATATTTACTTCATATAATTACCATGAAAGAACAACAAAAAAAAAACAGGGAGAAAGAACATGCAAAAATTCATGGGGGGAGGGGGTAAGTACCCCCCTTGCTCTGTGTTACCGATGCCTATGGATAGCACCCTCATCATCCTTTGTCCACTGCACCTTCATCAACCTTTGTCCTGCTGGGTGCCTTGAAAGGCACCCAGCACAGTCCTGCTAAATGGACCAAAGAAGTGGCCCTATCTAAAGTGGAACATTGTTCCTCTTGAAGGACTAAGTCCCAAATCTCTTTTAAATGTGTCATGTTTTTTGCGACATGACAAAACGTCTAACTGATGGAATGAGGCTTTGTATAACCTCAACCGTCAACATCTTTCTCCTCACTTCTTTATTATCCGAAAAACACTTATGTGATAAACCTTTCAGAGGGGCCACAAATGCTCGGGCTGACTCGCTAATTCCCTGGGTAGCTGTAGGGAAATGTAAAAGCGAGTTGTCCTGTATCTTATTCTTATTATGGAAATGATCTATGAATGCTTTTTTAAAGGCTTTGTAATCGGCGCTTTTGGGCTGTGGTTGTGATTGTACTAAGGATGTAATGGATAGTGATTTTACTGGATATCGGATATTCGAAGCTCCTTTGGTTGCCAGATACGGATATCTGACACTAAACATATATTTAGTTATAATTATAAGTATATTTTTTTCATTTTTTTTTTTATATAATGACACCAGAACAATAAATTGCAAACATGTTTCACACATCATTAAAGTATTTTTTAACAATTGACTTATAATTTACAAAAACTAAATATCTTTTCATATATGTACATAAAAAATGTTACTTAAAGAGTAAAAGTTAAAATATTCTTTTTATGTGTGCACTACTGGCAGAAGCAAATAAATTTTAACCATGACACACTTATTAATGTATCTGTAACTGCAGATTATTTTCACAAAGAAATGCATACATTTTATTTATTTAAGAATAAGATATCTATTTTTATAAGATAACTCATATGCTAGATGAGTTAATTTTTTCCAAACATAGGTTTAATGCCTTTTTTCTGTTTTAATAATTTAATATTAATTTACATTAAGTCATTTTTAGTTTTACTTTAAGTTAAATTACTTTTAGAAATTGATAAATAAAAAGTAAATATCTTTTAAATATTTATTATGAAATTATAATGCTTTCTTTTGTAGTTTTATATAGGGATGTAACAAATATTCGGCCATTATTCGGTATTGAGCCCATTCAGCTGTTTTGCCAAATATTCGATAAGCTAAATATTCAGTAGGCTGAATATTTGGTTAGCCGAATATTGAACAAGTATTTGGCTGAATATTGCTACATATTCAGCTGAATAATTTGGGGAAAAGGGAATTTTTTTTTTTAACATGGATTTTTAAATGCATTTATAAATAATATTGCTTAGTTATACTTCATTGCAGTGGCGGATTTAGGTCTTATGAGGTCCGAGGCGCAACTCAGTTTTGAGGACCACTCCTCAAAAAACAAAAACAAACTTTCACTAACCCCACTCCTTTACATTACGCATTCAATGCACACCTTTTTTTACAGTAATTAATGGTTTACTTAATCACTTTGATTAATCAATATTAGATTACAACTGTCTGGTGAATGCATTTACAATATTGCAAATGTTCCAATTGAAGTAAATGTATTAGAACTATCTGAGAATTTCTTGGTTAGAAAAAAATGTTTTATTTTAAATTTACCATTTATTTGTATTTTTAATTATCTAGTAGTCTATGTATAATAAAATAGTAGTTAAATAATTAAAAACATTAAAAGCCTTAAAATTTCCGTAAAATTCTAAAAGCATACACCATTTGAGCGCTTTCGACAGTTCAGTCCACTGTCATCCTCAGAACTGAGCCCGTCTGGCTCGTTCACCGCTTCTTCATCAAGGCTTGCCATGATTGCTCTATTTGCGCATTCGCCATGTCATTGACAGCTCCCTCTTGTATCATTATTTCCAACGCTTCCCTTTTTAAGCCATAACTCTGGTTATTGTAATTAGCTATTTTCTTAACATTTATGAAATCTATATCTATATTTTCTTTTAAGGCTAGGCGGGAAAGGGCAGTACTTTGTCTATTGTATTTTATATCATTTATGTGTCCTTTAATTCTACCTTTAATTTTTCTTTTTGTAACACCAATGTAGTATCCGGGAAGGTTGGAATCTCTATAAGTGAAATTTATTTTGTAAATGCCTGCAGTTTCTAGAGGGTTTATTTTGTCTTTATCTGACCGTATTCTTTTAAATATATTGCTATTGGGTTTAATAGGGATACGAAGGTTCATTTTACGGGCACGGTTGGATATTTTTACAGCGAGACCGCAGCAGTAGGGAATCGGATGAGTAAAGGTGGATTTTTCTTTCTGTGCGTTGTTGATGATGTTGAGTTTCTTTCTTCTATTTCTGATTAGGTGGGGGATAATATTGCTGTGATAATTAGCTTCGCGTGCAAGTTGCTGTATAAATTGTATTTCATCCTTTAGTAATTTCTGGTTGGAGCATATTTCTAGGGCTCTTCTTGGGTCACTATTAAACCCAATAGCAATATATTTAAAAGAATACGGTCAGATAAAGACAAAATAAACCCTCTAGAAACTGCAGGCATCCCTATTAAACCCAATAGCAATATATTTAAAAGAATACGGTCAGATAAAGACAAAATAAACCCTCTAGAAACTGCAGGAATTCCCTATTAAACCCAATAGCAATATATTTAAAAGAATAATAAGATAAAGACAAAATAAACCCTCTAGAAACTGCAGGCATTTACAAAATAAATTTCACTTATAGAGATTCCAATCTTCCCGGATACTACATTGGTGTTACAAAAAGAAAAATTAAAGATAGAATTAAAGAACACATAAACGATATAAAATACAATAGACAAAGTACCGCCCTTTTCCGCCTAGCCTTTAAAGAAAATATAGATATAGATTTCATAAATGTTAAGAAAATAGCTAATTACAATAACCACAGTTATGGCTTAAAAAGGGAAGCGTTGGAAATAATGACACAAGAGGGAGCTGTCAACAACATGGCGCATGCGCAAATAGAGCAATCATGGCAAGCCTTGATGAAGAAGCGGTGAACGAGCCAGACGGGCTCAGTTCTGAGGATGACAGTGGACTGAACTGTCGAAAGTGCTCAAATGGTGTTTTTAGAATTTTACGGAAATTTTAAGGCTTTTAATGTTTTTAATTATTTAACTCAGGTATTTCCGTGTTTGAATTTTAACTAAATAAAATAGTATTTGTAAATTATTGTAATAAAGTCACTTTATTTGCTAATAATAACAGGCAGGGTGCGAATTGATGGGGGGGATGCTGGGGATTGTCCCCGGCTGAAGAATGTAATATCCCTGGCTAGAGAAATATTAATGGATCCCTGCCAGGGACACTATTTATCCCCAGCTGGAGAAATGTTAAAATGAGTCTCTGTCCTTACAAATTCAACAGTACCTAACGATTTTAAGTATTGAGAATAGAATTCTTTTATTTTCTAGACAAAGGAGCAAGTTACAAACATCCCTTGGAAATAGATATATGCATGCCTGATGCCAACTTATCATTCTGCCACTGGGGTCAGGTCTCAAATTAAGACTGCCAAATGAACGAACAAGCACTACTCTGCCGCGATCCGAATTTGAGGGTAGACGTAGAATCAACATAGGCAGGAATATATGTACATAGAAAATCGGAGATCGACTTTTGTTTGAACTTAAGTCCCTTCCCAGACATGTTGGTAACTGCATTTGTCATGTAATACCTAACTTATGTGAGTGGAGCATTTTACGCCTTCCCTCCTTTTCTTGTTTGCTTTTTTTTCTTTTCAAATGTCCCCTCCTCGAGAATGTTTCTTCCAAATGTCCCCCTCTGGAGAAAATGTTCAATTCGCTCTCTGATAACAGGACATTAATTTTGAACATTAGTTTGAATTAATGTCATTCTAAAGATTCGAGTTCAGGTCTTCGAATTTTTGGGAATAGACTAATTGATAAATTCCAACAAGAGCAAAGGAATCCCATTTTTTTTTTATTCTGTATTCTCTAATTGTATGTCTAAAGTATAAACGTTAATTTATGTTTAAAATAAAATTATTTTTAAGTGTTTTCACTCTTTTAATATCTAATTTATGTCTACAAATGAATATTAAAAAATAATTTTTATATTTATAAATTAGTACATTAAAAAAAAATCTTTTACCTCATGGAACTTAATAATGTTTTTGTACTATGTTTCACTTTTCATGATTAACACTATAAATAAACATCAGCATACCTCCAAGTATAATCAAACAAATGCAATTATTATTTTTTTTTTTGAAATTGCGGGCCTTAACAATTATTTGGAGGCATTGGACACTTATAAAGCCGGAGCTGTTAGCCACTTTATTTTGGGGCACCTAGTAGGTGGACCAACGTTGCCCCCTATGAAGGGACAGACACAATGACATTCATGCCCAGCTGTGAACCTCGACCGCCGGGAGTTGAACCCGAAACCGTCATACAGTGCTTATCCGCCATATAAGCTGGTTGGCACAAATGCAATTTCATATTGGTCGATTTTCAATGTTACTTAATCATTTTGAATCATTTTTTGTGGACCACTGTATATGAACTTGTTTCAGTCATAAAAGTTTTGTGCACTTGACAGGGACTTTTGAAGGTCAGAACAGGGGAAACTTGATCAGAAACATGACTTTGACATCACAAAGTTTAGAAGAATTTTTTACTTGGATAAAATTAAGAACCAAAAATTCAACATTCCTGCAAAAACATATTTATAAATATTTTAATATGTTAATAAATTTCCTGCTTGAAACTGCAAAACTGTAAGCAGTTTAATAGTGAAAGTACAGTGAGTCTACTGGTCATGAAAATCATGAATGTCATGAAAATGTCCCGAATTTCTATAGGATGTCATGAATTTTTTTTCCTACAACCCAGTCTCCTGTTGTTGGGAAGGGAGAAGGACTGTCTTGCAATCTCACTGCCGTGTGGCAGTTTATCTTGCCGATTAGGATAGTTACATTTCATTTACTTTTGACCATTTAATTAATTAGTGACTATTAAGAGTAATTAATATTATAATTATATGTATATATATACATGGTGATTCACTAGCAGGCTGACAAACTTGCATGGGGCGTAGGTGTACAGAGATGCTTCAGAAGCACAGGGCAATGTGGGGTCGAAAATGTAGTCTTCATGTACCTGTTAATAATCATTTTGGAAGAAGTGTTGAAGTGTGCATCTAATTTCTTAATCGAGTTTCATAAACAATGGGCTTTCCTCAGACAATTTCATAAATGTGATGAAAGGAGCAATTCTGAAAAAACTATTTTTATCAAGTGCAATCGGTGAAAGAGGAATTAGTGTTTGAAAAACCATGGCCGGAAAGTTTACTATCACTTGAATACTTTTACTAAAGTGTACAGGTACATGAAGAAGACGTTTCCAACCCCGTATTGCTATGTGATTCTGAACTGTCTCAGCACCCCCTACACCCCCTGCAAGTTTGTCAGTCTGGTAGCGAATCAACCTGTATATGTATATACAGTGGAACCCGGATTTTACGTAACCCGTTTCGTACATTATCCCGCTTCGTACGTTATTTTTTGTCGGTCCCGAGAAATTCCTATTCCGATAATGTTGAAAATACCTCGATTCTACATCATTTACTCTTAATGTTTCCCGCTTGGTACGTCATACTAGACGAATTACCTTCAGAAATTTTGTCTTCTTTCACCCATAAAAAAAAAAATCAGAAGAACAAAAATACTTTCCATATGTTCAACTAGTTGTGTGTTACCAAAACCATTTCTTCCAGTCACCCCCTCCCTGTGAATGCCAGTAAATGTGTGTCTTCTATTGTGTGTCGTGACGAATGGACCCGTCCACCCACAATACCTTGGGTTGGGTTCAACTCAACCCACAGTGGAATGGACTGCCCCTCGTAAAGTTGCTACGTGCTCCCCTTTCTTGTTCTCAGAATTAGCGCAGTACCACTGAGGAAAAATCATCTGCCGTTAGCTATCTCCTACTCCCGTGAATCAAAAGTAGGATGTCGAAAAGAAAATGTTTCTCCGTGGCCAAAAAGGCAGAAATAATTGAAAAATCCAGAGTTTTCAAAGGAAGTAAAGTTGATCTCGCAAAATCACTCGGTATCGCATATTCTACGTTACAAGGCATCCTAAAACAAGAGGTCTCAGTGGAATTAAACTCTGAAAAACTGGGAAATTTTTCAAAAAAAAGAAAAACATTGAAAACCTCTCCTTTTGAGGAACTTGAAAAGATTTTGTATGAGTGGTTCAAACAAGCCTGTACAGCCAAGATTCCAATCAATGGCTCAATTTTGAAAGAAAAGGCGCTTGAAATTTCTTCTCGTCTTGAAATACAGAATTTTACGGCATCCAATGATTGGATCGACCGATTCAAAAAGAGGCATAATTTATCGTACAGGTTTATTTGTGGTGAGGCAAATGGAGTAAATACTGCTGTCGTTGAGGAGTGGATGGAAAAAACATTACCTTCTATTTTGTGTAATTATTCACCAAATGACATCTTTAACGCCGATGAAACTGGACTGTTTTTTAATCTATTCCCTGATAGAACATACACGGTGAAAGGAGAAAACTGTCACGGTGGAAAGCTATCAAAAGTGCGATTAAGTGTTTTGTTATGTACCAATGTGGATGGAACTGAGAAGCTAACACCATTTGTGATTGGTAAATCCAAGAAGCCCCGATGCTTCAAAAATGTTAAAAGTTTGCCAACAGATTACAATGCCAACCAAAAAGCTTGGATGACACGAAATCTTTTTGAAGATTTCGTAAGAAAATTGTATACGAAAATGCGCTTACAAAAGCGAAAAATAATTTTATTCGTGGATCAATGCACTGCTCATGTTAATCTAAACTTAAAGAACGTGCGTATGGAATTTTTCCCACCCAACTGTACCAGCTTACTTCAGCCTTGTGACTTGGGAATAATTCGATCCTTCAAAATGCATTATAGGAAGCAACTGGTAAGAAAAGCCCTTTTCTGGACATCATTCTGGTGAGTTTCAGGATGCTTGGAAAACGAAAATAAACGTGCTAGAAGCTCTTCATTTGATCTCATCAGCGTGGAATAGTGTCGATAAAAAATGCATTTCAAATGCTTTTTTGAAGGGAGGATTTTCCAAATCTCACGTCGACGGTGAAGTGCCACCGGAAGAGCCCACTATGGAAGACTATAATAAAGAGGATGAATTTAAACTTGCAGGCATCAATTTTGACGAGTACATTGATTGTGATAAGGATGTTACCGCTACTATAGACATTCAGAGTATTTCCGATTTGATTTCGCAGTATGAAAGTGAGGACGATATTGATGAAGACTCAGATAGTGAAGATCCAGAAGAAATCATGCCTTCTTCGGCAGAGTCCATTGTGAGTTTAAATACCTTAAAGAAATTTTTAACCAGACATGAAAATCAAGAAACAAATTTGCAAAAACTTGCATGTATTGAAAAAAGTATATGTGAAATTACACTTGAAAGGAAAAAGCAGTCAAAAATAACAGATTTTTTTAAATAATATGTCATTGGTAAGTTTTTTTGTGTGTTTGTTTTCTTTATTTTTTTTTCTATTGGACCCCGATTATACGTTTTCCCGTTTCGTACGTTTTTTACCACTGGTCCCGTGAAAAACGTAAAATCGAGGTTCCACTGTATATATATATATATATACAAAATGACCCAAAAATAGCTCCCAAATTCTGCATAGCTAGATTCCTCTTTGGAAGTACATAAAAATTTCCCAAAGCACTGTACCTGTACGATCCATAGTTTACAAGAATAATGCAAGACAAAAGCAGAAACGTCATATCTAGTGTACCGAAAGAGCCTTATTGGAAGCATGAACATAGGTTTTCTTGCATATGCTTTCATAAAATGATAAAAATTCCACCGTGACTATCAAGGTTTCTATGCGGCATGTGATGGCTAACTGCTCACTCTGCATCAATCTGGTGCCCATATAAATGCACACAGAATGAAGGGGAGGGACTGAATCACTTTTTACTCTAAGTAGATCAATCCTTTCAAACGTTTTCATTGGAAGGAATTCAAAGGTGGCAGATCTGATGAGCATAGCAGTCCCCACTTATCCAGTCCAGTGTCCAATTTAATGTTTCTAATTGATTTACCTTGAACTGAATGTGACGTCATAATTTGATTTTCCTATTTTTCTCGAAAACTATGGGTCATACAGTTACAGCTCTCTGGGCAATTTTTATGTGCTTCCAACAAGGAATCGGGCTGTGTAGACTTTAGA
This sequence comes from Cheiracanthium punctorium, assembly GCA_038373885.1. Lineage (NCBI taxonomy): Eukaryota > Metazoa > Arthropoda > Arachnida > Araneae > Cheiracanthiidae > Cheiracanthium > Cheiracanthium punctorium. The sequence goes on from JAWZYV010015808.1 coordinate 9,790, forward strand.
CGCTATTTTTGGGACACCCTGTATACATATATAATTATAATATGACTAAAATTAGTTACATTTCAAAAGCAACAAAATGGCGGTATGTCATGAAAATTCCCTTGTGGTCATGAATTTTTTTTTCTGCATTCCAGTAGACACCCTGAAGTAAACATTGCTGTTTAGTCTAATTTGTTTGTTTGTTAGTATTGAGATTTTTTTCTTGAGATTTCTGACTGCAATATCGGAGATGGTCTTATACCCTTAAGTTTCGTTTAACACTTATTAATTCCAAATAACATTTATTAATAATCCTAGAAGAACACAACAGAAATAAACACAGAAGAAGTAGGGAAAATGACAACCATGGGTTAATAGGATTTGAACCCGAGACCTCACTGCTCGCAGGCAGCTGGCAGTGATGGGTGCACAAACCCACACAGCCATGAAGTCCCCCCGTTTAGTCTAATAATTTTTGTTTTTATTAAAAAACTAGCAATAAGTTTAGGACTGTAAGTAATGAGTAATTAGGTATGAATTAAAAATATATATATAAATCAGGGGTTCCCAATCTTTTTTGGCTGCGTCACCCTCATGATGCTGAAAACTTTCACGGCAGGTTTCCTTTATAGGAATATCAAGGCTAGAATGAAGCAGTTTGGATGAATTTTACATTACTTTTTTTTACTTTGTTTATAGGTTTAACTATCAAGAAGTACTCTCTTGGGAAAGGGATATAGAATTTTGACACCCCATCCCCCATTTCAGGGAGTCCTGTAAAAGAGAGGCTACTGGACACAACTCTCTTTACTGAAATTTTTAACATCAGATTTCCTTTTCTTTTTTAAAAGTTGCATGAAGTAATTGATAGTGATTGATAAATAGGTTTTCCATAGTTCTTCATTGTAATAAAATTAATAGCTGAGAAATTTGTTGTTACAGTTTTTTCGTAAAAATTTGATTAATTCAACAAATCTGTCTGGTAGAAACAAGATAAATTTAGCTCTTATATGTAACTACAAAAAACTTATTTTGACTTATAAGCTATCTTTATTGAAATAAAAAAAATAATATGTCAGTATGCATTACAAAAACAATAATATAGGTATTAAAACTTTCTGAAAAAGAGAACTCTATTCTTCACAAAATCAAAACAGTTTAATTTTTCTTCTGACCAAAGTCAGTTCAGGCATCACAAAAACTGCACATTTGAGTTAAACGAAGATTTACAAAATGTTCGAAATAACAGTTTTGCACATAACAGCAAGATGTATTTAAAATAATTTATATTTGTGCCAAAGGTTAACATTTTTATGAACATTTTTCTTTCTTCGATTACTTTCAACATGATATCATCAATACTAGTTAAAATTATTTTTTGTCAAGTAACTTAATGATTTCTCTTGTTTCTCTCTCTACCAGATCCATTTAGTGGGAAAAATGTTGCTGAGAAAGTTGTTAACTGTGATGTAGCTGATCATATCAAGGCTTGCTTTAAGTCATCTTTTGAACATTTCATGAGTCCTCCAATTCTTACTTCTGATGATGGTGAGGATTAAATAGTTTTAAATATCTAGCATTTTATTAATAAAAAAACTCAATTACGTATTTAAAATAGTGAAAAAACTGTATAAAGTTTGAAAAAGAAAACCAAATTAATAAAATATATGTTGGAAACTACCACTAAAATATTAAATAATTACATATAAAATAATTTAAACTTTGTAAAAGAACATACATAAAAAGTACTTACCAATCTGGACACATGTTTTGGGTGAAAAACTTTTGACCTTTATCAGCAGCAATAGAAGTCTATACTATTCAGCAGCTGTGGACTTCACTGCCATTGACAAAGGTAGAAAGTTTTTCACCCAAAATACGTGTCCAGAACACAACTGTGTAATTTGTTTGTTAAATATTTATTATCTTTTGCATCAAAAAAGTGTTTAAAATGGAATTATCGTGTCAACAGATTAGAGTAATTATGCACTATGAGTTCTGCAATAAATCCGACTGAAAGATGTAAAAAAAATTTGGAAGTTTAAAGCTCAAAATTTCATCATTGCTATGGTAACTCATGCAATGAGCTAGACCATGAACATTGAAAACAGATATGTACTGAAGAGAGAAGAGTGCAATAATGAGGAATAAGATTATCCGCTTTGAGTAAGGGGTGCATTTAATCGATATTTTAAGAACAAATGAAATTCATGTGAAAAGCAGAAAAGGGCGTTTAATCAAGGAGGGGGGACGCTTTTTCAGTATTTTATGGCAGTACAGTGATTGGCTAGACACTCTTACTAACTGGAGAAGGAATTGATGCAACACCTACCATATAGTTCAAACATGGCCCCTTTAGATTTATATCTGTTTTCACAACTCAGCTGCATCTTGATCTTACAATTTTCAATTCAAATAAGCAGGTCATAAAGGAGGTCAATCTCTTTATAGTCCTGTGCATAACCACATGCCTTTGCAGAAAGGATCGAAAAGTTGCCAAAATGTTTACATTCATTTATAGATTTGAATGTATATTACTATCACCACTAGCTTTGCTGTTTTAATGTCTATGTCATTTTATCTCTCACCACCTTTATTGAAAATTGTCTCAAAAAAGGGGACATAAAAATGTGACATAATTTTACATACATTTAAATACTATTAGTTCACAACAGCTTTAATCTATTGTTACAATATTTCCTAAGCTGTAGAATATGCATCGCATGTATTTTTTACATATACAGGCAACTCTCTCAATCCGCAATGGTTGGGACCAATGATATTGTGGATTATAGAATTTTGCAGATTATAGGTCATTGTTTGTTTACATTTTAATTTCATGCATATTATGAGCTGCTTTTATTGAAAACTACAGAAAACAGAATATATTTATACAATTTATCAAATATTTTAAAATAATAAATCAATTAATTTAATCAAATAAATGCATTAAAATTAATTACAACTATGATAAGATTGTTAGAAAAAGACAAATTAGATAAAAGTCTTACATTACTTATTACCCTTTTTGAACATATCTATTATTGTTATTTGTTTTAAAGCTTTAGTCTTATGGTTAGCTATCTTATCTTGCAATCTCTGATTGAAAATTATTTCTTGTTCAGTCACAAAACTCTGTTTTTGTAAAAAATCCACATATTTTTCGCCTATTGCAAAACCTTCTGCAAGTGAAGCCTTTTCTCCTTCTTCATCTGTTTCTGTGTCCTCATCAGTTTCTGTGCTCTTTTTGGGATTTAATACCGATGCTACAATTTCTGCATCTGTTATCCTCTCAGATTCAGATATCTCATCTTGAGAAGACAAAATTTGAAATGTCAGCCTCTGAAATGGACAAACTTGACTGATGTTTTACAAAATGTAATAACTCTTGAGTCTTCTCTTTTGCTACCGATACTCTGAAGCCAGCAAAATTGGCAGTAATCATTTTCAGTCTCAATGAACATTGAGGCTGGCCACAAGTTTCTCCAACCATTAACCAGAGTTTCTTGAGACACTGAATCCCAAGACTACGCTAGGAGAAAAAGTGCATCTTTTAATGGTGAAGTTAGATTTTATTTCATGCAAACTTTTTTTTTCAGGTTCCAAAAGAATAATTTTTTCAAAAATTCTAGCCTATATTGGCACTTTAAACTGTAAATTATTCCCTGATCCATGTGCTGGATCAGGGAAGTTGTGTTTGGTGGTAAAAAAATTACCGATACATTCTCTACTGTCACTATTTCCAAATGGGCTGCACAGTTATCAAGAAGTAACATGATTTTGCAATCATTAGGCAAACCCACCTGATTGCAGTGTTTACGAGATTCTTTAACAAAATAGTTATTTAACCAATCCATCGTCATGTCTCTGGTGATCCATGCACGTTTATTATTTTTGTAAATCACTGGCAAGACTTTGATACTGTAAAGGTGAACTTTATTGATACCTTTTAAGGCACGAGGATGAGCACTTTTGCCTATAACCATTAGCTTGCATTTGTGGTTTCCAGTTGCATTACTGCTTAATACAACCGTAATCCTTTCTTTAAATTCTTTCGATCGCACTGGGGTTGGCTCATTACTTGAAGTTAGTGTATGTCTAGGGATACACCTCCAAAAAAGTCCAGTCTCATCCATGTTATAGATTTGATTGGGTGTTAAATTTTCATCTTGAATCAGCTTTGCGAACTCCTCTATAAATTCTTCTGCTGCCTCTGTGTCTGCGGACAATTTCTCTCCACAGGATTTCAAGTATCGAATCCCGTGTCTCTGCTTAAAGCGAGTCAACCATCCAGATAAATACACACATGGTTCCTGAACGCCTAGTTCATCATGCAGCTGTTTTGCTTTTTCGCACCAGAGGGGGCCAGTAATTGGAACACCTTCACTCCTTCGCTGTCGGAACCACTCATAAATGATGGTGTCCATGTTTACATCTTTTGCTAGTCGCATAGATTTTCTCTTTGCTATACCTGCACTGCTATCACATTTAGAAAAAAATGTTAAAAAATTTTCTCTATTTTTTCTTATGTCATACACAGTCCTCGGAGTTATTCCATAATTGGAAGCAACGTGGTTGACCGAACTTCCAGAATGAATTTTTTTATTATTTCCACCTTTTGAATTACTGTCAGCGACACATGCTTCCGTTTCTCATTTCCATCTCTATACCGTTTAGACCAGTGTTGTAGTCCTAAGAAAAAAAGTGGGGGGACGCTCATTTTTTGCAAAATTTAACCTAAACTTATCGGATTCATTAAATGTAATTATTCCTTAAACAACCAATAAAACTAATTTAACCATCATTTGTTTATTAATTAATTAAAATGAATTCATTGTTAAATTATTGATCACTTGTTAATAATCTAAACTAAGTCTTTTTGATCAATCGTGTAAGCAAAGCTACTTATTTTGTTGTTGCGAACATGTATATCAGATTTGTGTGCTTGGCTATAAGCCCTCTTATAAATCCTCGTCAGATGAACAGCACAAGGAGAGGTGCCCACCGTGGGGGGTCTTTCTAAGGGGTCCTAATCCGTATTCACGCTAACTTTCGGAGAAAACTACGGAAAATTCCGAACTGTTACGGATACACGATGGGAGCTACTTAATTTTTTCCATTTACATTTGTCAACAATCCAATGTTGTTGTTGTTGTTGTTGTTGTGAACACGTATAGCAGATTTGCGTGCTTGGCTCGAAGCCGCTTATAAATCCTCGTCAGAAAGACAACACAAGGGGGGTGCCCTCTGTGGGGGTCTTTCTAAGGGGTCCTAACCCGTATTTACGCAAATTTTCGGAGAGAACCACGGAAAACTCCGAACGGTTAGGTCGACGGACGCGCAATGGGACCCGACCCCGGGACCTTCACACCTTGCCCGTCTACCATTTCCAGTAACATAACTACTGTGCCATATTGAGGCAACAAACCAATGCCTAAGAGACAAATTTTCTTTTGAATTGGTACGTGACTATTCGCCACCCCGATTTTTGTCACTTTTTCGGCCATTCGGAAAGGCATTTTTTACCAAGAATGCATTCGGGAAGATTATAATCTGTTCTATTCTTATGGATATGTTTTCACTACTGAAGTGTTTAAGAAACCCTTACAATCCCATTTGTAAAGTTTATTCAAACAGTCAAAAGTTTTCTTTTGATTTTTATACCGATATAGCTGCTCTCGCGCGAACAAAACGAAAATTTTAATTTCTTCACAAAATTTTTAAAAAGACCTTGTAAATGAGCATCACCCCCCCCTGAGAATAAAAAGTGGGGGTACGTATGGGCTGAAGTGAAAAAGTAGGGGACGGCGTCCCCCCGCATCCCCCTTCGACTACACCACTGGTTTAGACATTTGAAAAAAATACTTAAGCAAAATGTAGCAACGATTCTTAATGTGAAAAACCCAATTACAAAACAGCAAAACATGTGAGATCAATGAGCGAGAACTAGCAAAAGCGTAGATGCCAACGCAACGACCGCTAATTTCGAAGTAATAGCAAGGAGCAAGACCATGTTCAGATTGCTTTCTTTTTCCCCCTGGCGTGCTTCCCAAGTTTCTCAGGCAACGCGAGTGCTCACGGCAAAAGTTTCGTTTCTCCGTGTATGTGCTGGCACAACAACAACAACAATTGTTTACATTGGGAAAGCATCGCGGATTATAGGCGTTCGCGGATTAACGGGAGTTGCCTGTATTTAAGTACACTGCCCTCCAAAAGTTAAGTTGCAACTGTCTAATGTGCGTGAGGAATTTTTTCCTGCAAATTGTACAAGCATATTGCAGCCTTGTGATCTCGTCATTAGTCAATCGTTGAAGGTTTTTATGGAAAGCAACTTGTATGGAAAGCTGTAGCTGAACTAGAAAATAGAAACCTAAATCACGCCTGCAAACTAAAGTTAAGCATTCTAGAGCCTATGCATTTTATTTCTGCCTCGTGCTGAAACGTTACCCAACAATGTATTTCCATTGTTTTGAAGAAAGCGGAACGTAGCATCTAAAGAACTGGGATCAGATGAAGAATCAGATGCGATAGACTCAGAGAATGACAGCGAAATGGTTATCTATGACTTCGACGATTACATCCCGGAAAACTTAGCAACATGCGAAGCTCAAAGAGCTACTCTCCATCCGTAGACGACCTTATGGACTTTTCGTCTGCCAATGAAGATGACCAAAAAGAAACAGAAATACAGCCCGTCCCTTCTTTCAATATTGCATTGAAGAGCTTACAAATAGTGAAAGACTATTTTTTTTCTCGTAAAGATTAGGGAAAGAACTTGCAAAGTATTTCAATTCTGGAAGATGCTGCATTCACTTTGAATTCAAAGACTAAAAAACAATCCACTATTACGGACTATTTTCAACCTAAACTCAAAGATTTGCAACTAAATGTGTTAAGATATCTTAAAATGGAATGTATAATAGTATTCTTTTCGTGAAATATAGATTGTAATAACTTTTGAAGAGTCATCTTTACTACAGTTAGTTTTTTCTATTTGATTTTTTGCTTTTTTTGTATTTCCCGTATTTTATGCTTATCTTTCCCAGTCCCATGAGAAAAGTAAAAACAGGGTTTCACTGTATAAATATATTTTACCAAAATTTTACACAAGTTATCATTGTACATAGTGGCACAAAATGAGAGGGTGAGATCAACAAAAATACGAAGTTCTTTTTCTTTCTATAGATTTCTGAAGCACCCTGCTGTATATATGGAATCTCTTACATTTGCCTTAATAATTTTTAAAAAATAGTATGCTTATCCAAGTAATAATAATGTATTTATGAAGCATATAATGGTACTTTGATTCTTAGTAATATACACTCATGTCCATAAATTAAGGATAATGAAGTTCAGGCAAAGAAAGAGAAAGAAGCAAAACAAATTTGACTTATTTGTAAAGTCTATTTATTAAACAAAAAGTAAAGAGCAAAAAAGATGCTATATGTTTGACATAATTAATAAAAATTGCAGAGTTTTACTCCCTTGACCAAATTTCAAAAAAGAACCTATTTACAAAAAACAGTATAACATGGTTAGTAGGATGGTTAATACGGAGTATGTCTCCCGGACGATGCAATACAGGCCTGACAACGCCTAGGCATGCTGAGTATCAAATGATCAATCTGATCTTGGGGAATATTACACCACTCATCAAGCAATGCACTCCGAAGTTCCGGTAGACAGGTGGGAGGGGGTTGACGGGCTGCAATTCGTCGGCCAAGCATATCCCACACATGCTCTATTGGATTCAAGTCCGGTGAGTATTCTGGCCAATGCATACGGGGGATATCCTCCGATTGAAGGCATTCGTCTACAATGTTTGCACGGTGAGGACGGGCGTTGTCATCCATAAACACAAATTCAGCACCCATGGCGCCCCGAAACAAACGTACATGTTGTTCCAGAATGACATCCCGATAGATGTAACCTGTCATCGTTACACTCTGAACATGCAGGTCAGTTCTGGAACCAAGAATAATTCCTCCCCAAACGAGCCATCCTGCACCACCGTAACAGTGTCTTTCAATGGTGTTCTCTTGGTGGTAACGGGTACCTGGCGCTCTCCATATGAATGTCCGGCGAGAATCAGACTCCAAACTAAACCTGGACTCGTCGGAAAACATCACACAAGACCACTGTTGCGGTGTCCACAATGCATGCTCTCTACTCCAGGTTAATCGCAGGCGACAGTGAGTTGCGGTAAGTGGAACACATCTGACAGGCCTACGAGCATATAGACCAATGTGCCCTAAGCGTCTGTACACGGTCTGCCTTGAAACTGTCGTACCGGTAGCTGAAGAGAGCTGACGAGACAGGTCTGATGCTGTACTCCGTCTGTTTCTTTTGGCAGTAACTGCCAAATAGCGGTCCTCATTCGGCGTTGTAACTCGGGGGCGACCTGTGCTGTAACATCTACTCACATTACCATCATCTTGGAATCGTTGCCAAAGCCTGGAGATGACACTCTGGGCGATTCCAAGTTCCTCGGATACTTCCAGCTGGGTACGTCCACATTCCAGTCGTCCGATAATTCTGCTACGTAAAACATCATCCAAATGCCTCCTTTGTGCCATAACTATGCGGTTTTTGCACTGAAAGGCTTTCACAGCGCTTGTGAACAATTTTACTTCTTTGCCACCATTCCTTATATACCCCTCTCTTACACTCTCGCCATTGTGACGTACCCTCCACGCCATCTGGTGGTTTCCTATAATTTGCATATTCTTCTTCAAGATGTGTGTGATCATTCCACAGGTGAAATTTTTATTTTAGAGATCAATTTCTGTGTTATTCTGAATTATCCTTAATTTATGGACATGAGTGTATTACTGAATGATCTCTGTGTGGATTTGTTTTTTGTGTATGAAGTGTTACTGATTGTTTTAATTACTGATAATTTTGGAAATATTTTTCTTTATGGTTTTTTATTCAGACAATGAAGAAGCTTCTGAATTCGAATTTTCTTTTGACCAGTGCATCGCTGATCAAGTAGGTGGTTTGCTTAATTTGTGTTTCTTTATCTCACTTCTATTTAAATTTCAAGTATTTTGGCATATACATATTTATTTAACCTTTTGGGTATGTAGGAATGTGCCATAAATACTGACAAACGATAATAAAAATATTTTTAAAATCTTTACTTATATATGAAATAGTTTTAAGCAAACTCAGAGCTTTTTTAATTCATGCCTGAAAGTCAGAAACTGTAGAGTGGAAGGTTATCTGTGTTTTGAATTATGGAAGTTTGGACTTCAGGAAAATGACTTAAGTACCTGTAGAGTGTTTATTCAATCAATAATGAGGATAGATGAAGATACATACACATGAGGATGGTGGCACAGAATTGCAATAATAACTATCTTTCCTGGACAACTTTTATACATAATTAGCAGCAGTAGGTTTTAAAATCTGAAGGATTGCTGTCTGTTCAACCGAATTAACGACAAAGATTTGATAGAAAAATTTACTTTATTTTTCTAAACATTTGCATTAAAATTCAACAATTAAATATTACATTTACAAAATATCAGTTACATGCATAACTAAATGAGCTGGATGCAATATGCCCAAAAAGAAGCTATCAAATTTTGCAATATTTAAATTTAGGGATACATTATCAAAATTTCTTTACTAATTCATTTTAATTTTTAAGACCCTATGCCTGTAGGGAAGAAATTATACTTAAAGATTAAACATGGCAACTTGCCATAACACCTACAAACCCTTGCAGGAGAGCTGCTAGTCACAGACCATCCCGATCTGAACTGAAAAACAAGAAGAAGTGAGGAGATACGAAACTGCCTGAGCTTATATACTACTAAGCTACATACCTAGCAGCCAATCAAAACAAGACACGCAAAAAGCGTCAAAAGATTTGCATACGTTCACGGACATTTAATTATAGCTCAAATAAAATTTGCATATGCAAAATATTGTAATCATTCACAAGTGCGAACGAGCAAAAAAACTACTGAATGCCGAATTATAGGCAAACGAGGAACATCTCAACTTTGAGTTATGGATACATCCAGTCATTTTGTAAACAATACCATGCAAGTACGCATTTAGAGCGAGAGGAAGAAACCGGGATGTTTCCAGGTTGTACAATTAAAACTATTAGGTTGTAACGAAAGTTTCCCGCCACCGCAAACATCGTCAGCACACAGTTCTCGTTGGCGTATTTGCTCATATTTTGTCAAACGATTTTTGGCATTTGAAAGAAAGAGGTTTATTTTATAACATTGTGTTGTGAAATCTGTAAAAAATATAGTTATCATTAAGTATAAGGTGTCTCAAATGGAACTATCACTCTAGAGGATTAGAACCATCATTTACTTCCAGTTGTGTTGCAAAAAGTCAGCTACATAATATCAACGAATTATGAGTACAGCTTTAAGTACTATTGTTGTATCATGTGACACTGTGCAGGTTTGGTACCGAAAGTTCAAAAACAGTTATCTAAGGAGTTAGAAGCTAGTTTTTCAGGCAGATATGGCGGAAAACTTTCGTTACAACCTGATAAGTTGGGTATTTTACGTAGGAGTTATATTTTAAAACTAAAGCTATTAAACTTAGTTATAAAAAGTTTAGGAAAGGGAAAAGTTTAATTTTGTTCAAAAACGGAACTATTTTTAAAATACTTTCAAATTTAATAATTACGATTTAAAATTACGTTTAAGCAGAGTTAAGTTTATTTTAAAAGGCATCGTCAGCACATGACTTAGCGTTAAAAAACATGAAACATCCAACAAAGTCCCCCTTTCTTCCTCTATCCATAAATGTGGTTACAATAGTTAACCAATGTATCATTACTGACAGTCTTTGTCAGTAGATCAGCCACATTCCATTTACCTGGAACTTTCTAAAGTTTAAATAGTCCGTCTAAAAGAAAGTTCTTTACAAAATGATATCTGATACTTATATGTTTATTCTAGAGTTTTCTATGTTATTTTTAGTGTAGTAGATTGCACTTTCAGAGTCAAAACATTAAGGGTTTTTCAAAATCTAATTTCAATATTTTACTGCTTTCTTCATAAATATTTTGTAACCAAATGAGTTCTTTTGCAGTTTCTGAAATGGCTATGTATTCAATCTCCATTGTCGATAATGTGACACATTTTTGTTTTCGGGTTTTCCAACAGATTGGGATATTTTTAAAAAACATTATGTAACCCAAAAATGACCGTCTGTCATCGCGGTCAGAGGCCCACGAAGCATCGGCAAATGCGCTTAAGTGTTTTGAAGTGTCTATGGTCATTGAAATACAGTAATTGCTAGTCGAAATAACGTAATTAAATACTTGACATAAGAATTTCAATGAGCTAATGTTGGATGGGAATTGTACTGTGCTAACAAGGTAATTGAAAAAAAGAATGTCTGGTCTTGATCATGTTGCAAGAAAGAGCAATGATCCGATCAAGTTTCGATAAGGAAATTTTCCTTCAATAGATGGTTCACCTTCATTATGTTTAATAACTTGACCTTGTGGTATGGGCAATTTAGTTTTTACAAAATGGATATCTTTAAATTTTCTTTTAAGCGTTCAATGTAAGATTTTTGATGCAACTTCCATTTATTGTTTTAAGAGCAAGAATCTGAGAACCTGTCACACCAAACATTATGGGGTGATTCATGCCATCTCAGATTTTCACCAAAAAATTACCAGTTGTTATTCATCTTATTAAAATATCAAATCCAGAAGATTTCGTCCCATTGTTGAGTTGTTCATTTTTTTTGGCCCCCCAAAAAAGGCCAGGCGTCACAAAAAAGTGAGCATTTTTTTAGACATAGAAAATTCTATGGTCAATGACTCTTTGCGGAAACAACTTGCCACCAATTTTTTTTCATAGCTAGAATGTTAGAAGGTTGAACTTTATGAAATACACAAGAAATTGGTGGCAAGTTATTGCCGCAAGGTCATTGAAGGTCGCAAAATGATGCGTTTTCAACATTTTTTGCCATTTTTTAGCCTTAACTGTAGCTTGCGCCTTCAAGTTGCCATAGCAAAAGAAGTGTCCTTTGAAAGACACATATTAGTACTTTTAGAAAATGCATCTATAGTTGAGGCAAGTTGAATGCGCTTGTGGCTATAGAAGACTGAAATCTGAAAAATGTCGTTTTTGGCCGATATTCAAAGTGTTAACAATTCTTGCGGCAGAGGTTTTTTTGAGAAATCTTTTATGTCAGTGTTACACTCTTTCACTTGTCTTTACAAAAAAATAAACATCACTGAGGCAAATTGCTTTAAAAAAATAAAAAAACATTTTTTTAAACATGCCCTTATGCACCAGATTGTGATTACTTTCTGTTAGAAAAAAAAAAAACCGCTATTTCTTTACTTACCTTTATTTCCATGACATTTTATCTCTAAATTTGCTAAAGTGAAAAAACGAAACTTTTGTAAAATCCTTTAATGTTTTCTAAGTGAAAACGTAAGTTCGTTAGCATTTGAAAAATGGCGGTGTAAACAACGTCATGTCTTTAACGCCGTAATAAAAAGTTTACATTTCTCGCCGATAGATGGCGCTGCGTTCCTAATTTGCATAAAATAAGAACTCTTTTTTTTCCCTATGCAAATATCCATCGTAGTCCCGCACTAACTGGCAGGTATAAAAAGGCATCACAAGTTAACCTGTCAACAGTGAGAGTTCTCGGTCGGCTATGTTGTGTGTGTAAATCAACCGACGTGATTCAAGTAGAGCCGGATCAGGGATCCTGTGCTGCGGCACCCAGATGATTCAATATGATGTGATGTTATGTGTTTTGAGAATCAGAAGAAGATCGCCGCTGGCGACTTGTCTTCCAGAAAGCTTGATTTTATTTGTGCTACTAAGCGGATGTTGCTTAATGTCTTGTGTCTTCACCATGTGCACTGTGTAAACCTACCATAGTCATCTTGTTTCAATAAACTACAGAAAAAGGTACTACTTTGTCTTTCTTACTTAAACGCATATTCAAAACCCAAAGATTTCTACTGTGCAACTCAAGTTAAATGAGTTTCAACTCTGCCTAGAATCTACAAAAATTTATTTTACAGAATAAAATCCAGTGACTATTCAATTTCAGCAAGACTTTAATTTGTTTGTTGAATAGCTTAATTTATAATACAATATAATCAGTTCAAGTAAATCCCTTTTCACGGTTATGGGCCTTCAAGGCCCAAGTTTAAATGTGTTTTGAATATGTCGAAGTGTATTTTATAATGTAGTTTTGTTTTTAAAGTGTTTTTAAACGTATACAAACAGCTTTTAAGTGCCTTAAACATTATAAGAAGGGCGGGCTCTTGTAGTGTTTTTAATCTTTTCTTGTAAATTGTGTAGTGTCCTAACTTTCCAAAATGGGAAGCTTCAATTACCCAAATTAGAAAAATTGTTTCTGCCGACAATTATGAGGTCTTCGGACAGGCAAGACGTCAAAGGGTATTGTTGACGGATAGGACATTGTTGGGAACAATACGTCAGTGGTGTTAGAAAAAAGACCCCTGAAAACTGACGACTAAGGAATATAAGGGATTACAAGATTATGATACGGGCATGCTTTATACGCACGATGATTTTGAACATTTCTCAAATGAATACAAGACCTCTTATTTCTGGCACTTATGACCCAAAGGACACGCCCGCCGCGCCCCCCCGGCGAAGAAAAATTAAATAAACACTTTAAACCTGAATCTAGAGTCGCGCGCTCCTCGCCGCTCTGAGCTCACAGATGACTTTTTTTCATGTAGATTGAAGACGGGGCACGGGGGGGAAACGAGAAATAGGCTTATTTGCAGACCCGCGATTGAGGATGATACGTATAAGCAATTAAAAGACGCTAACGCTCCCAGCGGACAGGTAATCAGTCATTTCAATTGCAAAAGGTACTTCCCCCTTGGGGAGTATCGGGGAAATTTGGGTTTCAAAACCAAATTTACCGCGGCCGACGAAAAAATTTAAGTTCGTTTTGTTTTAGCCGAATTTTTGGTAAAGGAGGCCAGACTAAAGCAAAGTGTGGGGACCCAACTCCCGTCGAAATGTCTAGTCAAGGTAAAAGCGTGTTCCCCTAAGAATTAGGTGTACCACGTCAATTACGAAGTAAGCTCGAAATGAGGGCAAAACAAGGCATACTAGTTGGGTACGCTATGTTTACCCGTGGCTATAGAGTATGGCTACCGAGTGACAGAAAAGTCGTTGAAACAAGTAACGTAACGTTTGTTGAAAATTTACCCACTCGTGAGAGCAGCGGAGTCGTGCTGGAACCCATTACAGCGGAAGAAAGTTCCGATGAGGAAAGGGAACCAGAAACAGAAGATTACGAGAAACCTAGCACATCCGAAGAAAAGTTTGAAATAAGTAGCGGTGAATCCGATGAGGAGGAGGGAGAAGAAACAATTTGTTTTTCTAAGTCTAAAGACCGAGTAGCACCACCTAAAGATGTAGTTTGGATGAGAAAAGCCGTCCCTAGGTCAGACGGGTCCAGAAATGATATATACTACGGTATATCAGGAAGCAATATAAGATTACGATCCTGTAGAGAGGTCGAGGCATATTGCAAGAAACATGGACTTAAGTATGACCCAGAAAAATTTAGTTTCAAAGGTAAAGATACCTACACCGGCATTGTGAAAGACGAAACCAATTTAACCAGTTCCTGACTAGAGGATATAGTAATTCCAAACTCATATTTTCAAGCAATAGATTCTCAAGATTCAGATGAGTGGAAGAAAGCCATGATTGCAGAAATGAATGTTATGTACGAGAGAGAAGTGTGGAAACTTGTACCCGTACCTCAAAATGTAAAAATAATAGGCAATAGATGGGTATTCACAGTAAAACACGACTCAAAGGGTAAAATAGTACGATACAAAGCTAGACTGGTCGCTCAAGGATTCGGTCAAAGAAAAGGTGAAAACTACGACCAAGTTTTTAGCCCAGTGGTCAATTTTTCGGTAATACGATTATTTTTCTCTTTCTTAGTTGGACATTTTCATTGGTTTCATATGCAAGTAGACATAAATTCTGCATACCTATACGCCCCAGTAAAAGAAGATATTTATATGAAGCAGCCGAAAGGATTTGAAGAAGAAGGTAAAGAAAACTACGTCTGTAAGCTCAACAGAGCTATTTACGGCTTAAAGCAGAGTGGACGTGAATGGTTCAATGAAATACACGGAATTCTAAGTGAGTTAAATTTTAATAAGCTAGAGTGGGCTAATTGTGTCTACATTTATGAAAATAGTTTAGTTTTACTACTGTATGTTGACGACATGGTGTTTATATCTAAAACCAAAGAAAAAATAGAGAAGGTAATTAAACTTTTAGAAGATAAAGTAGATCTAAAGAAGTTGGGTAGAACGAAGAAACTACTCGGGGTACAATTTGTTGAAAATAGGGAAGGACTATTTATCCACCAGGAAGATTACATCAATAAAATTTATGAGCGGTTTAAGAAGTATCAGATACCATTAGTTTCATTGCCAATCGCAACTGGAATTGTAATGTCAAAGACGCAAAGTCCTAGTAACGATGCTGAGACTAAGGAAATGGAAAAACTGCCCTACCGTAATATTTTGGGATGCTTATCGTTCTTGGCTAGTAGAACCAGACCTGATATATCTTACGCTGTAAATATCCTTTCTCAATTTCAATCTAACCCCGGCCAACATCATTGGAAACAATTAGTAAAACTACTGGGATATGTAAAGTCAACATCGAAGTTAAAGCTAAAACTTTCCAACATTAATGAAATTTCAATAAACTGTTATTCTGATGCCGATTTCGCCTCAAATAGAGATGATCGTGTGTCGATGGGAGGTCACATCTTAATGTTAGACAAAACCCCAATCTCGTGGCGAACTTTTAAGCAGAAATGTGTAGCCTTGTCATCTATGGAATCTGAGTTTATTGCCCTGACAGAGGCATCAAAAGAACTGTTATGGATGTATAGAATCCTAGATGAACTAAAAGGTTTAGACATTCTTCCAGGAAATTTAAAAGTTACCTTATTTTGTGACAATCGTGCAGCTATCGACTTTTCAAATTCTCCTATAGAGAACAATCGCACCAAACACATACATGTAAAATACCATTTCTTAAGAAGCCTCGTTTTAGAAAAATTGTTTAAATTGGAATATATTAACACTAAACAAAACCCCGCAGACATTTTCACAAAACCCTTACCCAAAATCAGCCTGTCCACTTTCAATGACAAAATTTTTAGTTAAGTGTGAAAGACCTACTCCCGTTTGTGGGAACCTAGGCAATTTTTTTGTCTCCTATAAGCCCTTCGGCTTGAGACCTTTTTTGAGGGGAAAGGGGGGAAATTTTTTTGAAATTTTTGATGGGGAAAAAAAAAAAAAAAAAAAAAGAAAGAAAGAAAAATGAACTTTATGTAATTGTGTTTGTCCTATTATGTCTGTCTGACATCTTTACAGTCGAGGGAGTAAAGTTCCCCACGGAGTGCGATATTCTTAGCTCTGGTCTTTCTCTGAAGTTTTCGAGCAGCCTCAAAAGCGTCTAGCGAGGTGAAACTGTAATTTGCCAGAGAATTCTGAGGTGATTGGTTAGTTCTAAGTGTAGAGTATTTTCGTCCCAATCACAGGAGATGTTAAAGTTTTATTTCAGTAAGTCCCATTTTTGCTAGTGGAAGCTCCTATATGTCCACCCTAGTCTGTAAGGTGTTGTGTCAGGCATATAATGTGTTAACCTATAACACAAACTTTTTTTTTCAAATTTTTTCGGGATGCATCCCAGCTCGATCTCAGTTGGATTTCAATTCGAGCTCTTTTTCAAATTTAATTCGTATTTTTCATTGCAATGTACTGTACTGTATTATATTGAATGAACTTTGCAAAATGTGAGTATTTTCTAAAGTGCACTGAACGTATATCATGAGTAATTTTGAAGTATGAATATTTTTATGATTAGAAATGTGTTTATTAATGTCCTAGCATATGTGTTTATTAATGTTCTAGCATAAGTGTTTATATTTGAATGCATTTATATAGTAATTTCTAGTAAGTTGAAAATTTTTTGAAATGAAGTAATTTTTGAAATGTGTACTAACCATGCTGGCCAGCAACAACTGTATATAGTGTTTCTACTAACCTTTAGTGAATTTTGAAGCATTTTTTCATGCATCATGTTTAACTTAATTTTTCATTAAAGAGGAAAGGTTACCTCTAATTTTCGTTTACTTTGAATCTGCCAGTTTCCTAAATGTCATGGAAGGCGGGCCCTTGTTAGAAAAAAAAAAAAAAAAAAAAAAAAACGCTATTTCTTTACTTACCTTTTATTTCCATGACATTTTATCTCTAAATTTGCTAAAGTGAAAAAACGAAACTTTTGTAAAATCCTTTAAATGTTTTCTAAGTGAAAACGTAAGTTCGTTAGCATTTGAAAATGGCGGTGTAAACATCGTCATGTCTTTAACACCGTAATAAAAAGTTTACATTTCTCGCCGATAGATGGCGCTGTTCCTAATTTGCATAAAATAAGAACTCTTTTTTTTCCCTATGCAAATATCCATCGTAGTCCCGCACTAACTGGCAGGTATAAAAAGGGCATCACAAGTTAACCTGTTAGACAGTGAGAGTTCTCGGTCGGCTATGTTGTGTGTGTAATCAACCGATGTGATTCAAGTAGAGCCGGATCAGGGATCCGTGCTGCGGCACCCAGATGATTCAATATGATGTGATGTTATGTGTTTTGAGAATCAGAAGAAGATCGCCGCTGGCGACTTGTCTTCCAGAAAGCTTGATTTTATTTGTGCTACTAAGCGGATGTTGCTTAATGTCTTGTGTCTTCACCATGTGCACTGTGTAAACCTACCATAGTCATCTTGTTTCAATAAACTACAGAAAAAGGTACCTACTTTGTCTTTCTTACTTAAACGCATATTCAAAACCAAAGATTTCTACTGTGCAACTCAAGTTAAATGAGTTTCAACTCTGCCTAGAATCTACAAAAATTTATTTTACAGATAAAATCCAGTGACTATTCAATTTCAGCCAAAGACTTTTAATTTGTTTGTTGAATAGCTTAATTTATAATACAATATAATCAGTTAAGTAAATCCCTTTTCACGGTTATGGGCCTTCAAGCCCAAGTTTAAATGTGTTTTGAATATGTCGAGTGTATTTATAATGTGTTTTGTTTTTAAAGTGTTTTTAACGTATACAAACAGATTTTAAGTGCCTTAAAATTATAAGAGGGCGGGCCTGTAGTGTTTTTAATCTTTTCTTGTAAATTGTGTTGTGTCCTAACTTTCCAAAATGGAAGCTTCAATTACCCAAATAGAAAAATTGTCTGCCGACAATTATGAGTCTTGGCAGGAAGACGTAAGGGTATATAAAAAAAACTGTATGTAAAAACTGACAATGCAGTTTGTTATGCAGGCAATGTATGCTCTGAAAGTCTATCTTATGGCCAAGCAGTTAGGAATAAAAATACTTAGGCATGATTACAATGAACCTCAAAGAGGGAAAGATCAACCTGACAGAGAAAGTGCTGTTGCCAAGATGTTCATCAGGACTTATTTATGTGAAGGACATGATGTTATTTCAGCGAAAGACATGTATGGTGCACTCATTTTTAAAGGTCGTATGAAAAATGCAAAGATTTCAGTTATTGAAATTAATAAAGAAGAATGTTCTATAGGAAATGTTAAAATACAAGATATCCAGTCATACCATTCTGTCAAATTTGAAGACAATAAAATGATATTTTGGAAATATTTTGATATTGGTACAGGGAAGAAAGTTCCATATACCAACTTAAATTATAATTGCAACATTGAAGTAATATGCCCATTCAGCTCAAAGCAAAAGTCAGACAAAGATTCAAATCAGAAATCAACATCTCTTAGCCGAAGGTTCGTTAACTTTGTTTTGCCCTGAAAACAATTGTACTTCTACATTTGAAAGTGCTGATGAATTATCATTGCATGTAGCAAAAGGAGTACATACAATTCCTAAGTTGCTGTCAGTGAAATCAGAAAAGAAATCAAATCAGATCAGATAGATGAAATCAGAAAAGAGACCAAACTTTTTATAGAAATTGATAAATTCCAACCACACTCATTTTATGCAGTTATATATAATAAGCAGTTTTACATTGAAAAACTTCTCGAAGACTGCGGAAATGACGAATTTAAAATGAAATTTCTTCACCAGAGAGGAACTCAGGAGTTTAAATGGCCAATACGTGATGATATTGAAATTGTACATTGCAGCACTATTTTTTTCGGTCCTGTACAATTGTCTGGTGCTGATCCTTTTACAGTACCAAATTTAAAAGATATTCAAGAGTCTTATAAGAAACTCTTCTAAGTGTAATAAACCAATATCAAAATATCATCAATACAGGCTGAATATTTTTTCATATATCAATATATACTATACATACAGGTTGTACAGTAAAAAAAAAAAAAAAAAAAATGTAAAATAAAATAAGTAACATGAACATCATATATTTGTTACAATATTTTCACAGTATAATATAAATAGCTATGTTGTTGTTGTTTCTGATGCTCTCTGGCAACCATAGATCAGTGCCAGATCCTCCATATAGGACGGCGATGGGTAGAGGGGAACGTCTTCCATCTTTACAGAGCCCCAGTGGGAGGAAGTTCGACTTTGCTCGGGGTCCCCTAATTTTGAACCAATTCCAGTGGAGGGACCAACCCCCTGAAATTGGCACCCTTTGAGGTAATAAATAGCTATAAATGCAGTTAAGTAAAAAATACAATAATTTATAAGTAGTTATGAGAAGTAAAATATTTCCAACTGCAATTATAGGGGCCTGTTTTAAAAAAATGTTTTAGTTTTTTTAAAGCAATTTGCCTCAGTGATGTTTATTTTTTTATAAAGACAACTAAAAGAGTGTAACACTGACATAAAAGGTTTTTCAAAAAACCTCTGCCTCAAGAATTTATGACACTTCGAATATTGGCCATAAACGACATTTTTGAGATTTCAGTCTTCTATAGCCAAAAATGCATTCAACTTGCCTCAACTATAGATGCATTTTCTAAAAGTACTAATATGTGTCTTTCAAAGGACACTTCTTTTTGCTAAGGCGCAAGCTGCAGTTAAGGCCAAAAAATAGCAAAAAATGTTGAAAACTCATCTTTTTCTGACCTTCAATGACCTTGCGGCAACAATTTGCCACAAATTTCTCATGTATTTCATAAAGTTCAACCTTTTAACATTCTAGATATGAAAAAACTTGGTGGCAAGTTGTTTCCACAAAGAGTTATTGACCATAGAATTTTCTATGTCTGAAAAAAATGCTCAATTTTTGTGCTGCACGATCCTTTTTGGGGGTCATAAAAAATGAACAGCTCAACTTTGGAACAAAATATTCTGGATTTGATACTTTAATAAGGTGAATAACAACTCGTAATTTTTTGGTAAAAATCTGAGACCTCATGAATCACAGGTGAGTCACTCTCTCAGATTCTTGCTCTTAAATATGAAAATTCAATACCAAGGACTTTTCTAATTGGACCTAAATCATTAATTTCAAAATGTGCTTTTAACAGATTTACTACTTTAGCCATCTCAGAATCAGACTTTGAAAAAACTATTAAATCATCAACATTACTAAAATGATAGTTTTACAATTTAGAACACAATTTGTGTTTAAAAAGTTACAAAATCCTAAAGTTTTTAAAGTGGATTCCAATTCTGAATGCCACTGTCTGCCGGCTTGATGCAAGCCATATAAGGCCTTTTTAAATTTTAATACAAGAGACTCTAAATTAACATCTACTGGACATTCAAAATTTTTGGGTATCTCCATGAAAGTTTCTTCATTTAGCTTGCCATAAAGATATGCACATTTAACATCAATATGCTTATGAACCCATTTCATGGAGATAACCAAAAGTGTTATGAAAAAAATAAATCAATTCAAAGTGCACCACAGGTAAAAAAACATCATGATAGTTAATACCATCTTTTTGCTTGAAACTGTGCACTACTAAGCGCGCTTTAAATTTATAAAAATTTCTATTACTGTCCTCTTTCAACTTATAAACCCAGCGACAGCCAATTACCTTTTTGTCTGAGGGACGAGGGACAATGCTGTAAACATCACGAGTCCTTAAGGTAATCAACTCATCAGCTATGGCTCTGCTTCATTGGGCGGCTGCTGGCGACTGGAGGGCTTCCTCATGGGATGAAGGCTCGTCGATGACAGCATAGAATGCCTCAGCATCCCGGAACTCTTCTTCTTGATCAGTCTCGGGATCATCGGCTTTAGCTGGTTCGTCAGGGAGGTTGTCATCTTTGGGGGTAACTTTAGATTCAGGAACGTGCTTAAAATTGAAGAAACTTTCATCAAAAACTATGTCGTTCTTTTCGCAGTACTCACGAACATCTGCCAGGCTTCTGAGCCTTTTGGGAGAACCAGGTGCAAAATAATAGATATCATATCGACCTTTGGTCTTTTCAGACCTCCGTCTGTGCTCTTCACGTTTCCAGGGTATGTTATGACAATGCTGACGTTGATTCTCAGTGCTCTCTTCTACATTTTCCTTTTGAACAACATAATTTCTGAACAACTTAATTTCTGATGAGTATGGGTTAGTACGCTGCGCCAGGATACCGTTCTCTTGCAAGAACATGTTGAATTCTTTGGAACAAAACTCCATGTTCCGCTCAGATCGTACCTGCTTGATCTGTCTTTCCATCTGTGTTTCGATTTGAACTTGAAATTTTTTAAAGATTTCAAAACAGTCACTTATACCCAGGCATATCTCGAGTAGTCATCTACCATTGTGAGAAGGTATCTTGCATTACCATACGAAGTGCCGACTGTGCTGTCCCAAACATCTAAATGTAGCAAATCCAAAGGATTTTTAGACTGACGCTTCTTCACAGTTTTCAAACTCGCTCTTGGCAATTTAGCCTGCACACATGGCTCGCACTGCTGAAGATCACCACTTAGCTTTTCAAGCCCATATGCCAGATTTTTCGTCTTCATCAATTTTAAAGACTGGACGTTTTGATGTTCTAGTCCCTTGTGCCACATTATCATATGGTTCCGTATCTTCAGAGGCTTTTCTGTGATGACATGTGCACTAGACTGCAGTGAAAAAAACTTTTTTTTTAATTTCAAAATCAAATAGCAACCAAAAGTTGTGTTTTGTATTGAAAAAGAAAAATGCAGAATTTCAAAATTTTTTAAATATATCTTGAGGGTCCACTATTGCACCAAAGTATCACAAAAATTCGAAAAATTGAGTATTTTAGCATTATTTATAAGATAAAAATAAATAGGTTTTTAAAAATCCAATTTCAATAAAAATTTGGGTTAAATGCTATTTAACCCATTCGGGACGAGCGCCCGCGGAAAGAAGCGCTCCCCACAGGACGACACCTCTCAAGCTTCGATTGTTTCTACGGGCCGAGGAGTTTTCTCCCGCTAAGCCTAACGCGCATAAAATTTCTCGAAACGTATGCGTAACACAACAATGCATAAAAACTCTCATTTGCATGGAAATGGAACCATTTTTAAATATATTATAGAATATAATATGTTTTTCTCTCATAATAAAAATAATAATTAAAAGAATTAATGTTTAATTATGAAAAATAAAAATATAATACACTATACTACATTTAAAATTATCTTGATTAATACTAAATTAATACTAAAAATATATAAATTCAGAAAGAACATTTACAAATACTATAAAACAATTGAATAACTAAAATTTTAAAACCGTATGGTAAATTTCAAAGCACCGATCAACGCATAATCCGACATTACAAAGTTTGCATTCATATGCGGTGTCACGTCTTTTATTCCTCTTTGAGCAAACAACACACCTCATTCTAAGTTTTTTTTCCACTTTTCTCAGTGCACAGTTTTGGGAAATGACGTCGATTAAAAGGACTATTGAAGAATAAACATATTAGAAATATCGGCTGGTCGTGGCTTAGTGAAATAAAAAGTACGCCCTCTCTTAACAAGTGATAAACGGTGAAGTGCCTTAAAAATTATGCCAACACCAAACTTCACACTGCCGAGATAAACAACCCCAACCACAGAGCAACCAAAGTTTAAATCCCATCAGAACAGAAAACAGAAACTAGAGCCTAAGTTAAACAAAAACCTAAAGAGAAAAGCGAACCACTTCAAAATGAGTAAGAAGTATTCCGCACGTGTTTTTGTTTACATTATTTGCCAGCAAAGTTCGAATGACTCACAGACAGTTGACTAACCCCAATCTGACATTGCAGAGAGAAATACTTATTTATGAGTATAATATTTTACAAGAAACGTGGATTACAAACGCCCTCTAGTGCTCTGCATTTCATTCCAATTTTGAAACGCACATGTGCGGCGCTCAGCCGTGAGTGTCACTTTCACCGTAACGCAAAGGTGCGGCGCTCGGCCCTGAGAGCAGTTTTTCGTCGACGCATATCTGCGGCACTCGTCCTGAACAGGTTAATGGCCGTGCAAAATTTTAGAATTGTCAGAAAATATCCCGAGGCTCCACTGCAGGGAACAGTGAAGTACAAACAAGAAAAAAATCTCTTTTCATTACAAATAACTGCTCACCTGAAAATGGTTTTAATAGTTTGACAAAGTACATATAAAAGGAATGAAAGAAGGTGAACGTTTAACAGTTATTTATAATGCAGGGTGTCTACCATCATGCAAAAGTAACGAAACGGCAAAAAGGTCAAGAAATGAAGCACTAGGTCACGATTAGCAGCCCAACTACGCTTTTCCCATTTCATTCAAATTCTTAGTTTCTAATTTTTCTGTGTTAAGTTGGTTGAGAGATATTATTTTATGCATCTTTTCTTAACATCATTAATTCGTATTTTGATTTCACAAGTGCTTTCGAGAAAGGAAGTTGATTTGTTTAGTCTCGTATTAATGGTGTGTGTTGAGGGGGGGTGGGCATCTGCTGAGTGTCCGCTCTTCTCTCTCCGGACCCGAGGATAGGGTTACAACCGTTCGCTGCAGATTCAGGTCGTAAAATATCTCGTTAGAGAAACAATCTGTCATTCATAAGAGTAGTCATAACAATAAATTATTTCCTACTGTAAATGGCACTTTATGGTGTTTTATAAATGCTGCAAGTAATTAATAAGCACCACTTGGTTATTGTTTATTTTTTCAGATTTTCAAAACACATTCATCTAAACTTATAGCCCTCTATTTGTTTAGATGAATGTGTTTTGAAAATCTGCACGGAATTTCAAGGCAATTTGGTATTTTAAGGCTGCACGGAAAGATTAAGATCACGGCAGTTCTGGAAGTATGAGGTAACCCCCCCCCCTTTCCTGCCTGTTGGTGTACTAAAAAGAATAGGTAAAAGTCGATTCATTCACAGGGTATCCAACCGTGATAAATGTACCTGAATATTTCTCACGGCGGGAAAGTCGGGAAATACTATTTGAAAATATCGAAAATTCCGGTCAGCATCGGAGCCAAATTGATGACAGCTCCGATATGGAACAATTTTAGGCGGAGAATGCAGGGTGTCTACCACTCCGGAAAGTCTCGAAAAAACCGGGAAATTGGATAATGGGTCCGGAAAATTTACCAAAAGAATCAATTTTTTTTTTTTTTTTTTTTACCCTTTCTCTCTTAATTGTCAGACTCAAAACCGAAAGCAACTGCAACACATTTTTCCGACCGCGAAAGCATCAAGCGATGTGTTTGTATGAGGAGGGGGAAATGGGGCTCATCAATTGTGATGGGAGAGTGAAAGACAAATTAACTTACTTGGTAACTTATGGCTTAGGACCAGATTTCCACGAACAGTTAGTTAATTCTATCAGAAAATGCGACTACATCTGTTTCTCAATTGATGAAAGCTTAAACCTGTATACTTCAGTTAAAATTGATTTCAAGAAGTTGTACAAAATATGCAAATATAAAGACAAGGGAGGGGGCACTGTGCAATTTCCCAAAGTAAAATGCATTGGTCAGGAACTTTTTTCCCGGGACCTCCCAAAAGTCAGGAAATTGACTTTCAGAAATTTAGTAGACACCCTGGAATGGGATGGGAACTATCAGTACAAAATTTGTGTCTGTTTTGCAGCCGCTCCACAAAAATGAAATCGTCGGCGATTGCGAGAATGCAAGTCTTTTGTCGACTGCACCCGCCCTTGGGATGTTAATTTTCACTGTAACTAAGCGCTCAGCAAAAGCCCAATCGACATTGCGAAAATGCGCGGTGGGGAGGGCCATTGAAACTATTTTGAATTCATCGATTGGAAAATTAAAAATTTGTGCAAGACGGAAATTCTTTACGATCCCAGAAGTTTCGGGAGTTCTTTTATAATTATGTAATTATGAATATTACTCAACAATAATTATTTAGACTTCTTGCCTCTTTAGGAAATCCGTTGTCGCCACGCACGATAAGAGATGCCATCGTTGTCTCCCCCCCCCCCCCCCCCCGCCTTTTTTTTTTTACTATGTCGTGCACTTGCAAATTTTTTTCCCCTTGGACACGTCTTAGCTAAACTGGCATTCCTATAACAGGTTATTTCCGAATATTATGCATATACAGTGCTGCAACTAGAGATCACGCCGCCCGGGACAAACCTTTGTTTTGGCACTCCCTTTCTTCCATTTCCATTTTCACGTAACAGTACTATGCTTAGGGCAAGTGTCCCGTTTCCACCTCTAGTTGCAGACTAGCCTACTATATAGAGAGAAAAATTAGAATCTAAAACAATGTTTTCGGTCATTTCCGGGTCCGAAAATTTGCGTGATTATGAAAAATTTGTTGGCAAAACCAAATTCCTGTTATTTTAGCTTTTGCGAATTTTTTTTTTTTTTTTTTTTTTTTTTAAATTATATTTGCTGTTGTTGTTATTGAAATAAAGCATAATGGCGGCCGTACACGACTTCAAAAGTGTAGATTTCATCTAGTGAAAAAAATTTGGTAGTTTAAAATACAAATCCCACCACTCTTTTGAATTTATATATTTAAGTATTTTTAATATAATTACGACCCATATTTTGTTTTAAAAAATAATCTCTTAAAATTTACTGTAAATGAAAGTACAGTAAAATTGCACCTGAAAAGGATTTAAAAAAAAAAAAAAAAAAAAAAAAAAAAAGCAAAGTTTCTTTTACAGATGCTTTTTCCCCCTCCTAATCAAAACATCCACTCCTTCATTTTCATTATTATACGTAGTTCCGTTATTTTGCGATTACAAAACTCGATTTTTTTTATTTTTTATTTATTTTTTTTTTTTTTTTTTTTTTTTTTTTTTTGTTGTTGTTGTTGTTTGTTTGTTTGTTGAAACAAAGAATAATGATGGTCTTGCACAATATTTGTAAAAGTGTAAATCGTATTAGTGAAAAAAATTTGGTATTACAAGATACAAATCCCCCATCACACTTGAATTTTCCACGCATGAGGAAAGAAGTAAAATCATTAAGACAATTTGAATATATTTGTTCATACTTACTAACTTTACGCTTTTATTGTAAAGTTGATTTTTTTTTTTTTACCAATTTTTACAGTTTTATGTGAAACTTTTTTTTATGCTTTTTAATGATTTTTTGAAGTTTTTTACTTTAATAAAGTAGGCCCCATATTTCGTTGTAAAATTAATATCTCTTAAAATTTATTATTAATGTGATTTTTCTGCAGTTTTGTTTATTTTAAGATTACTGAATTGCCACCCTCATCTCTTATTTAAATTTGAAATAAAAATAAGATTGATTCTTATTTCAAATTTAAATTAATTTTTGACCACTTTTTAAAATGTAAAATAGTAAAGAAAAAATTTCATTGAAGATCCCAGGTTCAAATATGAACAAAAATTATACCAAATGATAGTAATGATAATGAAATTGAAGCAAAGGCTGTTTTGATTAGGAAAAGTAAAATATTTGTGAAAGCCGACGACTTGGCATGTTTATATATTTTTTAATTCTTCCTTTTCAGGTGTAATTTTAGAGTACTTTTTATGTATTGCATAATTGCTGTTCCACCCCTTCCCTAATGTGTTTAAAATCATATAAATTTTGTGTCCAGTGTGTGTGTGTGTTTTTTTTTTTATATATATATATAATATATATAAGAAATATATATTAAGTGCGTGTTGTCTAAATTTTAATATTTTATACTATTTAAACTATGCAAATAGACTTAAAAGACTTTCATGTGTTTATTTCATGGGGAAACATTAAAATACTGTTCACATGCTATTTATAAAATTCATTTAAAATGTCATTTACATGTTATTTAACAGAAATAATCAAAAATGATGTCTGCCAAAAAGTTGTATATTAAACTGACAATAGTTCAATTTGTCAATTGCGTGTTGTTACACCTTGGGAATTTTCAAAAGTTGGCAAGTATATATCTTCAAAACTTGAGAAAAGTATATCAGTTACCCGCTTTCCCTACACACACACATAAAAGTTTAAGTTGTTGGAAACAAGAGTAATTTTTTTTCTTCCTTCATTCCCTTTTAAATTCAGTGTTTTGCTTATTTTCTACATTTTCTTTTTAAAAACAATTACTTGGATTTTACTTAAAAATTATAATTATCGTTGATCTCCATGTTTTATAGCTAATAACTTCAATATTTTTGCATCCTTTTGGTAAATGAATATTTACCCATAAGTATTTTTATATTTATATCACTAAAATCACTTATCTACACAAACGCATATTTTGAATTAATATAAATTTCATGATTTTTTTAATGCATCTGAAAGTTTGTATGCAGACTGAAAAGCTATCACATCACACTGATTCTGTGATTTTGAAAGGAATACAGATTTGTATTAGACTGATTTTACATGGCTAAATAGAGAAAAAAAGAAAAATGGTTGATTTTATTTTAAATTCTTTTTTTTTAATACAGTTTTTAATGTTTGAATGTAAATTAAAATAGGACATTTTTGGTAACTCAACTCAAAAGCTTGAGTACTCAAAGTGTGATTACAGTGTGTACATTGCAATTGAAGTAAAGGAATTTTATTTTAAATAACTGATTTAAAATAAATTTTAATCAAGATGCTTTTTATATAAATCTTTAAAGAAATAAATTTGTTTAAAATATTTTTAAATTTTACTATTATTGGCGATTAATTACTTTTTAAAGTATTACATACTATCATAATCTTTAGGTAATACTTTATATTGTTTTCTTTTATTGAGTAACTCACGCTACTTAATGTTACTACACAAAAATATTTACAAATATGTATTAATAGTGTTAAATTTAAAAGTATAACTTTCCTTCATTCTATCATCAGGATGCTGGGATATAGAAAATGTTTTAAATCTCTACATTTTCCTCAACCCATATGAAAATTTCCCCAAAATTTCATGATATGTTATAGACTTGCATAAGTTCTGTATTACCATAAATGTAAAAAGATCTGCAACGTACAATCTACACGCATGTTTACTAAATAGTAATTGGTACAAGTTAACAGAAAGCAAATGGCTGATCGGTGAAAATGTTGAAAGAAAATCGCTTTAAAAATGGTAAGGGGAAAGAAAAACTCGAAGAATTTTGTAATTCATTGTTAAAATTGAAATCAGTTGTATATTTTTCTGCAAAATTTCCCCAAATCCTAGATCCCCGGATCACACATATTCTGCATCCCGGGCACAATGTGTTGTTGATATTAGGATTTTGTATTTACTATGGTCAAGAAAAAGTCAAGAAATCAAGTTTACTTTATGTGGTAGACACCCTGTAATGGCACAATTTTTTACGGCATGGCATTTTGAAATTTATTTTAACGGCATGGTATTTTGAAAATGTCAAAAAATTGCGATTGTAATTCCATCCCTTTGATTTCCGTCAATTCTATTCATCATTCCTGATTTATGAAATAAGTGGTGGTGAAGTAATTTGGATATGAGGGCATTTCCAATCAATCAAATCAATATAATCCTGTGCCTTGAAATTCAGCATTGGAACATTGAAATCTCTTACATTTTGGATTTTGGGTTGTTCTCGGGCTTTCAAAATTCTATAAGCTTCCAACTCTTAGATGTGTGTTCTCTTGTCTGACAGCATAGACAAAAGAATGCTTTCAAGGTGAGCGAAGAACCCATTTTGCTGAATAGCAGGATCTATCACAGACATAAGTTCCCGCTAAGGTATCGGGACAGCTTGATCATACACCATAAGTGGATAGCTCCATCCTTGCATGATGGAGAGACTTGAACAAATTTGGAGATGACTTTATCTTAAACCAAACTGGGTAATATACTTTGGCAATGTAGGATGCTAATGCTATGAGATCATGGATTTGGCTCAGCGACGTATAAGTGCAAAATTCGGTTAGCTGTGGTTAACCACCTCGAGTGGGACAATTTCCGTAATCTAAATTTTCAGAACATTGCCCTGTAGTAACAGCTTGACTTATTTTTAAGTGATACTTCTGATCAGTGCTTAAATTTTTAGAAGAAACCTCTGATATCGCTGATGGGATAGGAACAAACTTAACAACAGGCAGTTTTTCACAATTTTTCAGTTGTTTTTTTTTTTTTGATCGTACTAGAAAATCCTCATAGTCCAACAGTAGGCCCATCTATTTGTTCTATTCAGTGCCTGAGCAGCAGCTCACATGCATGGAACAGGCAAATTAGCCATTGCAGTGGCTTTTGAAGCTCTCTTTCCATCAGTTTGATGACACCACCTTTACGTACGGTGTTGACTACTGTGCCATCACAGCCAACAGCAAGTAACATGTCCAATTTAATGTTTTTCTTTATAAGATGATTCATAATGGCGTCTTTCATAGCTGCTGCTGTACCACTTGCAAGAGAAACATGACCCAAGTATATGTCATGAGGCTGATTTACTAGAGACACATGCTCTTCCATAATTGTTTCTCGATGATAGACTTCTCCTCTTTCCTCCATAGAAAGTGTAGAATCTTTTCTACCATCGAAAAAAATACCCCAGACATACTTTCTTTTTTCTTGTCTTGCAGATTTTTGCAGGTTTTCAGTCTTTCTCATGTAACCTTGCTTGAATCCATAACATTTGGCATCATATCTTCAGATATTATATCCATGTCTTTCAATACTGCTGAAGCAAGCATTGCTGCTAACCTGTCAGAAACCGCATTCAGATCACAAACCTTTGGAAATGTAGGCAAGCTAACTCATGTTTGCGTGGTGCTGTTTTTTTCCTGGTAGATGTAATCAGGATCAGTTACCTTATGAAGGTTATTGTCCGAAATTTCTTCTTCATCAAAATTTTCCGCTGAAAACTTATAATCGATTTTTGTTTTTGTTTTTTAAGATGACTTGCCTCCAAAGATTTTCTTTCATTTTTCCGCATCATTCTTATAGTTTGTCTTAATACTGCCAATAATAACACTAGTCAACAAATTTAAACTTTTTTTTTGCCTCTGGTTTGTGAGTGAGTGGATTTACTTAATTTTGGGGTGCTGAATTCATTGGTAAAATCAATTTATGTCTTTCACATCACATTTCCAAGAGGCACAGGAAAATCAGAAGCAACACCGGCAAAATTTGATAGAATTGAAACTAACAAGAAATTCCTATTAAGAGCTTCATAATTCAATATTATTTTATATGTATACATTGTCATTTATATGTATACACATGCCAACATAGATATCATCTTTTTTCCTGTCCAAAATGTCCTTCCCACTTGGTTTGATTGAGGTCCAAGTCGCTAACTCGATATTTGTCAGTCTGATATCATACGATGGATCGCTGAACAATTTTCCTATTTGTGGTCCAATAAATATATTTTCTTTTAACTTTGCTTCACTCAGTTTGAGAAACTTTTCTTTCAAATGATTGAAGACCTGACCTCATTTATCCAGAGCTTTAACAAAGTTCTTCATAAAACCCAACTTGACATGAATTGGAGGCAAAATGATTTTATTGGGCTCAACCAGTGGAGTATATTTCACATTTTCCTTTACAGTTACATGTGATTTCCTTTTAAGCTACTTTACTGTATACTGGCCAAAGTTTCATAAGTTTCTTTCATGTCTACTGCATCAGCCAAAGATACAGATGGAAAAGTATTGCCATTATGCAGTAGTACTGCTTTCAATCTGGTTTTCCTAGAGTCAATAAAGAGTGACTATTCCTGATGGTTATGTTGTACACCTAGCTGCATCAGCAGCCCATTGACATCTCTACATACATACATTGAATTCTGCATGTCGAAATATTGAGCAAATGAAGTACCTTTTGATCTCAAACAGGAAATTTTTGTACCTGGAGCTAGAAGGTTTTGTTGTTGCAGTCTCAATCACAAAAGTTCAGCTTGCTGTTTTGAAAGTTTTAGATCGCGAACCAAATTGTTCAACTCCTTTTGATTAAAGGGCTGAGGCGTAAAATCTTGAGAATGAGGGGAATATTTTCTACAGGTTCTTGATCAGCGTCTTCAGATTGCAGATTCACTTGACATTGTTTCTGATTCTATGTTTTGCAGATTACAGGCAGGAACTCTTAGCAGAAATTATTTGCATTTTGCCAGCAGTGGTGATTTAACACTTGAAATTATGAGACATCATTAAGAAACTAAAAGTTCTTTAATTAAAAGAAACATCATAAAGTTCAAATACATTCACGCTCGCTGAGCGTCTTACAGAACTAGCATACACAGAAGATACAGAAGCTAGAATCGAATAGCATGCAATACTCGCAGGCAAAAGGAACCACATTATATACGTACATTACATTACAATTCACATGTGCAACAGTTAATTTGCATAAAACAAAGTTCTGACCGGCCAATCAGAAACAAAATGTCTCCGTTACTATGCAGATATGCTGCGGCGATCACGGCTCATGAGAAAACCGAAAAGAAGAACCGCGGGAGAAAATGTGACGTCATGCGGCGAGTGAAGTCGCCGACGATCTTCGGCGAACGCCGGAGAGGGGAAACAAACGTGCGGGAGGCTAGCAAGCGGCCCCCTCTCATGCACCGTGATCGCAGCAAAAAAAAAGTACATTATTAAAACATGAAAAATTCAAAATTACTTTCCATAAACCTTTACACATTTAAATTCATAACATTTTAGTATATATATATTAAACGATGCAACACAATACAATACAATAAACCTTATTAGACGTATTCTGCAGAATTATTTACAAAAAAATTTTTCTTATCACAAACCACAAATATTCCTATGCAAGAAAACTATACACACACTACTATGTACTATATTATACACTTCGGTTTGTACTATATTATACACTTCGGGTTTGTACTATATTATACACTTCGTTCAAATATAACCTCACAAAACTTATTCAGTCCATGTTTGTGGAGTGGCTTCGTAAATACATCAGCTAAATTCTTTTTACTATGAACATATCTAAGTTCAAAAAGTCCATCATTTACTAAATCCCTTATAAAGTGTAGTTTTACGTCAATGTGCTTAGATCGAATATTCTCAATAGGCGATTTTGCATATCTAATCGCAGCCTCATTGTCACAAAATATCTTATTGTCTTTTAATTGTAATTCAGCAATTCCCAATTCATTACATTCATCTAAGATGTGTTTTATCCAACTAACTTCTTTAGAAGCTTCCGTTAAAGTAACAAATTCCGATTCCATGATAGAAAGACTTACAAACTTTTGTTTGAACGTACGCCAAATTATGGGCACATTACTCATGAACAGCAATATCCCACCCATAGAAATGCGATCATCTCTATTGGATGCGAAGTTTGAATCACAATAACAGTTAATTTCTACATTAGTTACATCTGACAGATTAAGTTTATAATCTCTTGTATATTGAACATAACCCAATAATCGCAATAATGTGTTCCAATGCTTTACACCGGGGTTTTCTTGGAATTGTGCTAAAATATTTACAGCATAACAAAGGTCGGGTCTCGTACGGTTCGCGAGATACGGCAAACATCCCACAACGTTTCTATATGGTAACTTTAACATTTCATTTCTTTCCGATTCTGATGCAGGACTGTCCGTCTTTGACAGGATACAGCCTTTAACAATGGGGAGAGTTGATAGTGGAAAATTAAAACTTTTGTATTGTTCGCAAATTTTATCTATGTACTTGTGTTGGTGTATGTATAACTTTCCAAACTTTTCTTCAAATTCAATTCCTAGAAGCATCTTTGTTTTTCCCAAAACAGTGATATCAAATTCATTTTTGAACAAACTTACAATGTGGTTGACGCAGTCCAATGTTTTTCCAAAAATTAAAATGTCATCGACATACACGAGAAGAACATTATCACTATATACGTATGTACAATTAATCCATTCTAGTCTTTTAAATTTTAATTTTTCTAGTGTTCGGTCAAGTTCACAAAACCATTCTTTACCGCTCTGCCGTAAACCATACAAAGCTCTTTTAAGTAGGCAAACGTGATCAGGATGGTTGGGATCTTTGAATCCCTGTGGCTGATACATATAAACTTCTTCCTGTAGAGGTGCATATAAATACGCACATTTAATATCAATTTGACAGTAACACCAATTAAAGAAACATACAAGAATTGAAAAGAATAGTCTGATTAATGAAAAATTAACTACCGGACTAAAAACTTCGTCATATGTGTCGTTTCTATATTGCGCGAATCCTTGCGCTACAAGTCTGGCCTTATATTTTACTATCCTATTATTTTCATCACATTTTAAATTATATACCCAGCGGTTCCCTATAATTTTTTTTATTATCAGGTTTAGGGACTAGTTCCCACACATTACGCGCATGCATCATCTTTAATTCTTCGGCCATAGAACACTGCCATTTTTCGACTTCCGCAGATGACATACATTCATTATAATTACTGGGAATTTTTATTTCTATATTAAGCGCTTCGGGTTGACAATTGTCCGTTGTTTCATCTAAATTTATTTGATCTGTCACTTTTCCTGAATAAGTGTTCTTACCACTAAAATCAAACAGATTACTATCAAATTTAATGTTATGCGCTTTACAGTATTTCTCTACCTCATTACCGGATCTTAAACGCATATTTTTACCCTCAATGTTATAATAAATATCAACTCGCGTTCCATCCTTTCGTGGAACAGCACGTCTAATCCAAATGATGTTTTCATCTGGGGGGAGGGTGATTTCACCATGCGTTTGCTCAAGACTGGTTAAATCCATATCATTTTTTGAAAATATACAAATTTTTTATTACTCTTACTGGGTTCCAGTTCGGCTTCCACACACTTAATTCTCTCACTAAATTTAACATTTGAAGTTTCTCTTACTTTATTTTCATTTTAAAGAAATATGCGATAACCTCTAGTATCCGACGCATACCCTACCATTATGCCGGTTTTTGCTTTTAAACTTAATTTATTTCTTAAATTCTTCGGTGTTTACATAGGCTGTGCAGTCAAACATTTTAAAATAAGAGACTACTGTTTTTCTACCTGTAAAAAGTTCGAGTGGTGTTTTATCTTTATTTTTAAAGTCTTTATTACAAAACTCCATTCCATTATCTGTACTCACATTTACAATTTTTAAATTTAATTGCCGTTCCATTCGTCTTTGGTATTTTTGAAAACAATAAAAAACTTCCGACTTTTTCTTCAAAGTAAAAACAGTTACGTGCCTAGAATAATCATCAGTGACAGTTAAGAAATATTGGCTACCGTCAAGTGACGCAACGGGCAATGGCCCACATACATGAAGATGCAATAATTCAAGCGGTTTCGAAGATCTAATATTCGTTATAGGTTTAAAACTCTTCCTTCGCGCTTTAGCTAGTTTACACGACGTACAAGATTCTTTATTAATTTTTAACGTGGGTAATCCATGAACACTATTATTTTTACTAGTATGCACTAAATAATCCATATTAGCATGATTAAACCTGTAGTGCCAAAGGGCTAATTCACTGGTTGTTTCATTTGACAGATTATACATTTTATTTCCTACCTTTTTGCCGTCCGTTTTATTTTTAATGTAGTGCGAGGGTTTAAAAAAATAAAGACCATTGGTACGTTTGGCATAAAAAAATTGCTTCACCTGCTTTATTATATACCCAAATTTTACCGTTTGTACCTATAAACTTTGCACTAGCACTTTCCACCTTCAAACCAGATATCAAATTCCTACGCAATTTCGGTGAGTACATCACATCCGTCAGCTTTATAATATGTACTTTTCCATTAAGACGTACACCAAACTCTACAGTTCCAACACCTTCTACCTCACTTTCTAAGTTTTCTATCGCGAGAGACATTGTGGTGTTTTGTACTGGTTTATATGTGGAAAATAAACTTTTGTTGTTGCAGAAATGATTAGATGCACCTGTATCAAATACCCAAATTTTGTTTATTACTGCATTAGGTTTACTAGCTTCAACATTAAGGAGATTTTTGTTTACTTTAACATCACAATAATTACTAGATTTTACTTTTTGTTTTGTACCACTTTTATTTCTATTAAAACTAAGCTTTACTCTGCAATTGGCTATTACATGTCCATATTTTTTACACCGGAAGCAGGGACCTAACTTGTTGGGGTTTTCATTTTTATATTTTTGCGTGTCCTCAACCGTTGTGGATAACAAAGTACTCTCATAATTACTTGTGTCCCCCTTCACTTGACGAATGCGTCCCTCCTCTACAAGGAGTTCGTCTAAGATTTTCTGAAAGGCAAAGTCTTTCTCTGGCCAACGATAAATTGTTTGTACTATATTCTGAAAGTTAGAATCTAAATATCGAATGAGCTGAAATCCATGATATAACTCCTCAACAGGGTGACCTAAGTCGCGTAATTTAAGTACTGTTTTCTTTACTTTAGCAGCAAATAATCCAATTCCTTCTTCAGCAACATAACAATGAGAAAAAAATTCATCTAAAAGTTGTATAGTTCTAACTCTAGAAGAGGGTTCGAAATGCTTTTTAAGCGTGTCCCATGCAACATCACCCTAATCTACCATTGATATAAGTGAGCGAAGATCAGGGCTAACACCCAAATATATCGTCGAATATGCCCTCGCTTTACGCAAATTGTAATCTAGTATTTCCTTTTGTGTAGCTTTATCATCTAAAGCGGGTTCAGTTTTATCAATGAATTTCCATGTGTTCCAGTTCGATGCATTAAGCATCTCTATTTGGTTGTGACTTTCGTGAATATGCGAGCACATTATTACCACTTTACAACACTAATTTACAATAAGTATAATAAACACATGCATATGATGAAATTTTAAATATAACTTACAACACGGGAGAGTCCAACTTCATACTGGTGAAACCGAAACATTACTGCAAGGAAAAGTTCCATAGTCTGCTAAAAGGCTCCTTTAAAGCTTGGCTGAAACGCCGATATGCTCGGCCCCCGTCGAAGCAACTCAATAAAAGTCCATTTTCGCACAAGGAATAACACGCCAGCTTGAAAACAAACACTAAACCGGGGATTCGAAAGCTTGACTGGTGACAGAAGTCTTGAAGGCACTAGATGATGATACTTATAGTATACGACAGCTAGGATGATGAAAAAAACACTAGAGCCGGAACACTTGCTTCATAACGCCGCTACACTCCTTGGTGAAGACACCTCGGTAACGCCGAACGACGGAAAACACCGGCCAGGACTTGAGTTGAAAATGACAATGCACGTACGCTGTCATTATTAAAAGTCAACAATGAGCAGTTTTACAATGGGAATGCTCGGCCCATAACCAAAATCTTAGCAGAAATTATTCGCATTTTGCCAGCAGTGGTGATTTAACACTTGAAATTATGAGACATCATTAAGAAACTAAAAGTTCTTTAATTAAAAGAAACATCATAAAGTTCAAATACATTCACGCTCGCTGAGCGTCTTACAGAACTAGCATACACAGAAGATACAGAAGCTAGAATCGAATAGCATGCAATACTCGCAGGCAAAAGGAACCACATTATATACGTACATTACATTACAATTCACATGTGCAACAGTTAATTTGCATAAAACAAAGTTCTGACCGGCCAATCAGAAACAAAATGTCTCCGTTACTATGGAGATATGCTGTGGCGATCACGGCTCATGAGAAAACCGAAAAGAAGAACCGCGGGAGAAAATGTGACGTCACGCGGCGAGTGAAGTCGCTGACGATCTTCGCCGAACGCCGAAGAGGGGAAACAAATGCGCGGGAGGCTAGCAGGAACAGGCACCCTTTCATTATGTCACCGGCAAATGCACTGAAGATACATTTTATACTTTATTTTATGTCTAGTTTTGATAGAGAATGCCCTGCAGTATTTGTGAGAGAAGTTACAAGCTGGAAAATTATCCTCAGGCTAACTCCACACAATAGGAATTGAGAATGGCATATCTCGGCATTTTCCTTTCAGTCACTTGGTTAAACAGGGTGTAGACAGATCAGGGAAATCATGGAAAAATCAGGGTACTTTATCGATCTGGAAAAATCATGGAAATATCAGGGAATTTTGCAAA
Organism: Cheiracanthium punctorium; assembly: GCA_038373885.1. Classification (NCBI taxonomy): domain Eukaryota; kingdom Metazoa; phylum Arthropoda; class Arachnida; order Araneae; family Cheiracanthiidae; genus Cheiracanthium; species Cheiracanthium punctorium. The sequence goes on from JAWZYV010015808.1 coordinate 47,160, forward strand.
AATATTTAAAAATTGGGGAACTTTCGTTTCTGCCTAGTGAACTAGATCAGTTTTAATTGTCAATCTGATGCGCGGCTCCGTTCTGGATCACACGATGTCAGAAGATGTGCATAATGGATGACTTTTGCTGCTCAATAAAGGACTTCAAAAATGCAACTAACTTTTCTTTATTAGTATAAACACATCGTCTTTATGAACAATTGGTTAAATGGATTAAAAACTAAAAAAAATGTATAATAAAATGACTGTCTTCCATAAACCATTAGTAACAATTCTGATAACAACAGCAGCAAACATCTAACAAAGAGTGGAAGACAGCCTTCCATCTATGAAGCACATATCTATATACCAGCACACTGAAACCATTCTATTATATATTAAACAGAAAAGGTTAATTTAACAGTTACTGCAAATTATGCATGCAGAGCTACTCAAAATAATTTGCATAAAGAAAACAAGGTCTGAAATTTACCTGACACTAAGAACATTAATGAAAAGCATTACCAGGAATTATAGCTTATAGTCTTAAAGCAAAATAAAATAAGGTCAGTAATTTACCTGTAGTTATTTAATTTTCAAGTCTAGAATCAAGGTTAGAAGTTTGCCTATAGGTTTATGCAATTTGCCTGTCAATCTCTGGTATTTATTCAGAAGCTGAACTATGAAACAACTCAACTCTACCTTATGTTTAATCTAGTTTAAGAGGTAGATTTAATTTATGATGTTTACACCAAAGCTAAAGGTACATTTAAATTTTAAGAAACTTTATTACTTTTAGATAGCTCTGCTTTTTTTTTTTTTCACTTAAATAAAATAAAAACTTTGGATATTACAAAGTTTAAAAAAAAAAACAAAGTAAGCCTCAGCTGGCCTTTATTTGTTGGATGACACAAAGCCTGGGAAAAACACTGGGCAGGCAACCATTTACTTTTTTTTAAATTTATTTATGTATTTATGTTTTAATCTTTAGAACAATTTTATTAGAAACTGATTTTTATCACACTGACCCAACACACGATACTCAACTGATGCACAAATACAGACATTTTACAAATCCGAAACCAAAATACAGATCATACGAGAACATAGAAATATGAATCTTAGACTCAAGGGATGTAGGCACTATCACTATACGAATCCGATAAAGCGCATGTATTCGGACTCGTTCTAAGATGCAGACCATACAAGAAATCGGATATGCGAATCGTATCGGCAATTGAATCCCTTTCGCATGTGAATTGCTTCCTGAATAAAGTCATAGGTAAAATGAATGGTAAAAGATGATTTAGTCTTCTACTGCGCTGTTATGTTTTTTAAAGTGATGGGACATTTGAGTGATGCCTGCTAAGCTCCCCCCTCAAGACGATTTTTTTTTTATAGATAGTGCTCATTTTTAAGCCTTTTTATATATTTTTTAAAATTTCAAACGATACATTGATTGAAATAAAATAAGTTGACCAGGTGGCCAGTTTATTTTGATCAGTCATCCTTATTCTTAAAATTGAACACTATCTTAAAACGAGGAAACTTTCTGCTACCTATTGTCTTTTAGTGTTCAACTAAATTTTATGTTTGGATTTATGAAACTGAACTACAATTTTATTAATATTAAGCATTTTTGTGGTTTTCTATTATTTATTTCCCTATATGAAGCATTCACCTGTTGGTGCATGATACACAATGGTGATTTACATGAAAGATTATGGTATGCATATATAATTAGTTCTGGAAATTTGATAAAGATAGTCAGGGAAATCAGGGAACTTTTCTTCTCAAATTCTGTAGCCACCCTGTTAAAGTAGTAGTACATGTTATGCACGAATATGAGGCGAAAAGTTTTACCTTGATCACCAAGGGGACTATCAAAATATAATTTGTAGGCCTTCTTAATCAAATCAGTAATTGTTTTTTTGGGCTTTTGGGGTGAATTTCTCATAGACATAAGAAAAGTTGTCGAGGTAGTTAAGACAACAACTCTGTTTACACTGCAAAAAAAGTCTGTAAAACGTACAGAAATTACTCGTATTATTTACAGAATAAGTCTGTTCGTAAGAAAAAACAGTTTTTTTCTGTTTTATCTTCACCCGCGCAAGCATACTAGATGAAGACATCATTGCTCAACCTTGAGGCTCATTTCGCCTCCGGCGCAATTAAAACGGCAAGGCATTGTACTGCGTGTCATTAGCTGGAGCTGGAGAAAAGGGACGGTATATTTAGTTACAACTGCATACGTAGGTTCAGGTGAGTGTTTGATGTTATGTACGGATTTTGTTCACTGGGCGCGTTGGCTTAACCTGGCTCGTTTGGACTTAGAACATTTTTAAGTACTTTAGTGTTTGTCGATAATGTTGACGCCGCGTAATTAATTAGATTAATTAACTGACATAATTAATGTTAAATCAATAAGTAATTAGCGAGATATAAAGCAATACGTTAATTAATTAGATTGATTACTATTAATTAATTATTAATACAGTAATATTTAACTGGGAGGGAAACCTCACCACAAGAATAAAAGGAGTTACATGAAAAAATGTAAGAATTCTTATTTTATTTCCATA
>JAWZYV010015809.1:0-51673 GCA_038373885.1 Cheiracanthium punctorium
TGTTTTCGAGGTCAATGACCCATTTTAATAGTAAATCTTTATTTTTGATATAACTATCAAAATAATCAGCGCTTTCATCCTGGGATAATTCTGTAGAATTCTCTACCAATTCCTTTTCAAGCTTTTCTACTTTGCTTTTTAAAATTCCTATTGCGCGATAATTACTTTCATCAGCCTTTTCTACATTTTTCTCAAATGCAATTATTTCCTTTAATAATAATTCTAATTTGTAAGAACTCTTAGCTTGCTAAGGAGGCATTATTACCCTTATTATTTGAGAAACTTCAAACTGACTAAATATAGAATAATATATCCTAATGAAAATGCAATAATAACATGAATAATGAACTGGGTTATTTTCATACACTTAATACATATCATTCATATCCTTCGATAGCCACTCAGGATGAATCGGACCAGAAATTTGTATGGAATGGATTGAGAACTTGATTCATAATAAGTAGAATGTCTAATAATGTTCGTGCATAATTATAGAATATGATTATCTTCATTATTTAGTTTAGAACTTTGTAAATAGAAGAATAAGGTAAAGTATACAGAATCAATGAAAGAAAAGAATAAGTAATTGCTTACCTTTCATTGAATCTGTATACTTCCGAAATCGGTGCAAGGACTTGACAAATGCGCTTTTAAGAACGGGATGAATTGTTTGAGACGATGATATAAAGTTGAATGAAGTATACACATGAATAAGTGAATAATGAATTTAATGATAACATACACTGCGTAAAAAAAGTAGAAGGACATTTGGATTTTTTTAGAAAAATAAGGAACCTTTTATTTTTACTGAATTTTTTGTTGTAAGCAACGTTTTACAGATCATTTAATAAGAAAATATCAATATCATAACCATGATATTCAAAATTAAAACATTCATGACAACAGAAATAATTTCTACCATTTGAAACTCTGTAAACAAAAAGTAGAAGGACTGTAACCCAATGAATAAAATACAAGCGATGTTAGTAAGGAATACTCTTCCCATTAGATTTTATAATTTCGAATATTCTATTTGGCAGTGAATCATACAAAGATTGGATGTCTGTTTGGCAAAAATGATCCCATGAGCTATTGAATGCTTCTCGAAGCTCAGTGATCGATTCAAACTGCTTTCCACCAGCATATGCACGACGAATAAGCATTGCACAGATGTTTTCTACTATGTTAAGATCAGGGCTTTTAGCTGACCAGGGTAAAACCTGCACATTATTTGAAACGAACCAGTTTTTAACTCCATTAGCGGTGTGAATGGAGGCTCCGTCTTGTTGAAGCATCCACTCTTCTCCTCCTAATTTGGAGCCATAAGGAAGAAGCTCAGAATTTTGCTGCTGAATATAGTCTGTATGCTTCTGCCTACCACTCAGAAAGACCAGACTTGTTCTTCCTCCATATCCAACTGCTAACCAGACCATCAAACTCCCCCCCCCCCCCCACCAGTTGGCCAGTTTTGTCCAGTTGAATAAAATTGTTCTTCGTTCTTCAGACAATGCCAGTAGTACTGGTAGCCACCTGGACCGTCTAAATTGAATTTCTTCTTATCTGAAAATATCAGAGAAGTCCATTTTGTTGTCCATGACATGTGTTCCTTAGCCCAAGATAAACGGTTATCAATATGTGTTTGTTTCCACTTTGGATGATGCTTCCGCTTTTTGAAAATGAATTTTTTGGATCTTTTAATGTAGTTGTAAACTGTTTGCCTTGATACATAAGTAAGTCCTGCTGGAATTCGAGCCTTTGCAATACTTCCATTGCACTTTTTAAGCTTTAGTTTTATGAGCAACATTTCTTTCATCGCGAGGCGTTAACTTTTTAGGTCTACCAGTCTTCTTTCTCTTTCCGTTTCTGTCTGGATTTCTAATAAAGTTAGAAATTGTATTGGGGCTGACGTGCAGTATACGAGGAATCTCTCTAACACCTTTTCCATCATTTTGATATATATATATATATATTGTTACGAATTTTCGAGGCAACAAGCTGCTCTGTGGCTTAAAATGGTTTAAAATTCGTATTCTACGCTTCAAATAGATAAATTTTGCTTTTTGTTGCATCAAAATCGGAGATATGGAGGTTTCGGTTTGCCATTGTTTTTCAATGGAGGTTCTAGAAATCACGAGAAATATTAGTCCTAGAGCTTAGATCTCTTCACTTTTGAGGGCATATTTTTGGCACCAAATTTGGCGATATTTAGCCAAAAGTCGCCAAGCTTGGCGACTTTTTGGTCATTTGGCGCATTTTTCCCAATGGGGCCTGGAAGTTGTTTTTCCTGCATTAAAAACGCATAATAACCTAACATTTATCTTCTATGACATAATCAAAATTCACGCTTTATGTAGAATCCTCGAGAAATTGACTTCTGGAAGCTGCTCGCAGCTTCTGCCTCGGATATATATAGAACCGCGCACTGCCCCGAAAGTTCAGTGCGAGTTGAACGCTCAATGTGTGAAGAGCTGTCAGTGAGAGTACGCTTGCTTTGATAGTGCTATAGAAGCCGTGTTTTAGCTTGCTTTACGAAGCTGTTTTCAAAGTGCTGTGCGTAAATTCTTCATTTCTGTGTCTTAAGGGATTGTGTACGGTATCTCTTGAATATTTTCACTGAATTTTTGCCTGTGAAAATGACTTATTTTGTGTGAGAAATACAGCATTTGTGAGAGCTTCTGATCTAAGCGGATTGTTAAAAGCACGTTACTGCTAGATTGTGTACAGCTGATTGTTCTACGAAGTTCTAGAAGCAATAAAGTTTGTGTTCCATCCTGACAAGTAACTATTTACTTGAACTTTTTACACCAACTGGACTTTAGAACGACGAACCCCGGAAACAAGAAGAGCAGTTCCGCAACATTTGGTGTCAGAATCGGGATTCTAAAGAAAGACTTTAATTTTCCAGTTTATGGTTTTGACTAGACAAAAAAATGGAAGAACAACTTCAAAAGCTCATGAATATGATGCAGGAAATGAAATCCGGACAAGACGAAATGAAAACCGGATTAGAAGAGATGAAAACCGGACAAACCGATTTAGAAAAGAAAATTGAAGCCGGACAAGAACAGATGAAAGCGGATTTAGAGAAGAAAATTGAAGCCGGTCAAGAAGAAATGAAATCGGGATTGGAGAAAATGGAGACTGCTTTGGGAAAATTAGAGAAATTCGAAAAGAGTGTGCAGGAAAATCAAGAGATAATGGAGAAAAGAATGTCACTCCGAGAAGAAAGTCAAGAGAAAAACATGAAAGAATTATGTGAAGAATTTAATAATAAAATTGAGGAAACGATTGAGAATAAGTTAGAAGAAAAACTGGACAATTTAGTAAAGCTGGGAAAGGTACCTGAAAACATGAGGTCGTCGACACGCCACCCAGCAGTGAAACTGGCGCCTTATGATGGAAAGACTCCCTGGGAAGCTTACAAGACCCAATTTTCGATCGTCGCCAGAGCCAATGGTTGGAGCGAGTCCGAGAAAGCTAATCAACTGGCCGCTTTCCTTAGCGGAGACGCAATTAGCGATTTGCAAACCATTGGAGAGACGAAGATAGGAGATTTTGACGCCCTCGCAAGTGCCTTGGAGTTGAAATTCGGAGGGAAGTGCCAGAAAGAATATAGTAGAATACAACTTAAGTCAAGGGTGCAAAGATCTGGCGAGACCCTTCAAGAGCTGGCTTCCGACATAGATAGGCTGTGTCATCTAGCCTATGGCAGTTATCCAGATAACGTTCGAGAAGAAGTTGCAGTGCAACATTTTATTGAAGGCCTCCTAGCCTCTGAAATTCAGAAAGCATTGATCTTGGCGGATTATAAAGATCTCAGGTCAGCCCTCGTATTCGCCATGAAGCTAGAGGCAGCTCAGCTGGCCGTAAGAAAAGAGCGGCATAATGTTAGAGCTGTGTCATTCAAGGAGCCTACGGATGGAGAAATGGAGAGATTAGAGAATAAATTAAAGACCCTGGAAAATCTGGTGGAACGACAAGAACAGTCAGAGCCAAGAAAAGTGAAATGTTGGAGGTGCAACAGCGAGGGGCATTTACGAAAATATTGTAAAGCACAAAAGAGCTCTCGTCGTGAAGATCGCAGTTATCAATGCACCAAAGAAGCCCATGAAGGAAGACAGAAAAGAGACGACTTTCAAGAACAGAGGCTGAGGGATATTCAAAATCCTCGTTTGAAAGTCTTACAGATTTCATCAGTGAATGGCGGTAGTGATGGACTGGGATACGTTAATGGTTCCCCATGCCACATGGTGATTGATACTGGAGCGAACGTAACCATCATAAGGACGGATTTGGCCAAGAAATTAAATTTGAAGATTATCTGGACTCCGCCCTCGCTGACCCTCCAGACTGTGACAGGTGACAAGATCGAAGTGGGCGGAAAAGCGCAAGTAGAAATCACGTTTGGAAATGCCAGACACGACCATGTGGTATATGTCGCCAATATTACAGACTCTTTTATTCTCGGACTCGACTTTTTAAAATCACACAAATTTAATTTGGACTTTAAGAATAATGAACTTCGTTCAGACTCAGAAGAAATAGCTGCGTTTGATATTAGAAATGAAACTGCGGCTATTATTTGCCGGAGCGGCTATTATTTGCTGCGGCTATTATTTGCCTATTCAGCAAATAATAGCCCAGACTGATATCACTCTTCCTCCAAGAACTGATTCTATAATTTCTGGAACAGTTAAAGAAAGCAATAAATTCCGTTTTGGATTAATCGAACACCCAAACAATAGTGATTCCGTCAGAGGAGTACTTGTGGGAGCAACACTTGTGGACTTGTCGAGAACAGAAATTCCAGTTAGAGTAGCAAATGTGACGGACAAGTCGAAGGTGATAAAGAAAAATGAAGTGTTGGCGGCATGCACTCCTGCATTAATAAGAACATCAGCCAAGCGACAGCTAAATCTTCCGAGTGCCTGACGAAGGAATTAATACAAGACGTGGAGTTAACGGCAGAACAGAGAAGCGCTGCGGAGAAAGTAATAGCTGAATTTGAAGACCTCTTCTCCCGAACTTCGGGTGACTTTGGCCGTACGAGCTTAACTCAACATAGGATAGATACAGGCAGCCATTCTCCCATCAAGCAACATCCTACGCGGCTGCCGTTTGCTAAGCAAGAAGAGGTGAGCAGACTTTTAGAGGAGATGCAGCGTGATGACGTCATCCAGCCATCGACTAGTCCCTGGGCCTCGCCAATTGTTTTGGTCCGGAAGAAGGATGGTTCCACCCGGTTCTGTGTTGACTACAGACGTCTGAATGATATTACCAAGAAAGACAGCTACCCTCTTCCCAGGATAGACGACACATTGGACACTTTATCGGGAAATGAATGGTTCTCCACTCTGGATATCAAGAGTGGCTACTGGCAAGTAGAAATTCATCCCGATGACCGTGAAAAGACTGCGTTTACCACGGGACAAGGATTGTGGCAGTTCAAAGTTATGCCTTTTGGACTCTGCAACGCACCGGCTACATTCGAGCGTCTAATGGAGACAGTCTTGAGAGGACTTTCCTGCGAAGCATGCCTCGTCTATTTGGACGATATCATCATTGTCGGAAGGACTTTCGAAGAGCATCTCGAGAACATTCGAAAGGCACTACAGAAATTAAAAGAGGCAAACTTGAAACTAAGTCCATCGAAGTGCAAGTTGTTTCGTCGGGAAGTACGTTACCTTGGGCACATAATATTCGCCCACGGAGTCCGAACCGATCCCGAAAAGACGTCCGCAGTCCAGAACTGGAGTGGTCCCGAGAAAATCCATGACTTAAGAAGTTTTCTCGGTCTGTGTACTTACTATCGAAAATTCGTGAAAGGCTTTTCTCAAATTGCAAGACCTCTTCACAAATTGACCGAGACTGGACAAAAGTTTCTATGGACTGACGAATGTGAGGACGCATTCAACGAACTGAAGACGGCTTTAACATCTTCGCCGATCCTGTCGTATCCTCACCCTGACAAGCCATTTGTCCTGGACACAGACGCAAGTAAGGAGAGTGTTGGAGCAGTTTTGTCCCAGGAGATAGATGGCCAAGAACATGTGATTGCTTACTGGAGCAAGTGCCTTTCGAAGGCGGAACGTAACTATTTTGTTACGAGAAAGGAACTTCTTGCTATCGTTAAGGCCGTGGAACACTTCCATCATTACCTGTACGGCCGAAAGTTCCTGCTCCGACCGGAGCATGCCTCTTTAACCTGGCTTCTAAATTTCAAGAATCCAGAGGGCCAGATAGCCTGGTGGATACAGAGATTACAAGAATATGACATCGAGATACGTCATCGGAAAGGCGCATCTCATGGAAATGCAGATGCTTTGTCGAGAAGGCTCTGCATAGACATTTGTCGCTATTGCTCCAGGGCAGAGAAAAATTACCATCTGAAACATCCCGTTGTCCGCAAAGTTACATCATCGGCGCCATCTCAAGACCCCTGGAGTGACGAAAATGTTCGGGCGGACCAATTAGCAGACAGCGACATCAAACCTATTGTGGAATTTATGGAAAAATCCAGCGCTAAGCCCAGTTGCCAAGAAATATCATCTTACATTCCGGCAACAAAACAGTACTGGACTTTATGGGATTCACTTCGCCTGAGGAATGGAGTCCTGTATCGTAAATGGGAGTCGGACGACGGCAAGATGCTTCGATGGCAGTTAGTACTCCCTCGTTCGAGGATTCCGAAGGTTCTAGAAGAACTTCATAATGGCTACACTGGATGCCATTTTGGCGTAATGAAGAACCTGCAGAAAGTTCGCGAGCGCTTCTACTGGGTTAGGGCTCGAGGCGACGTCGAAAAGTGGTGTCAAGCTTGTGACGCCTGTGCCGCCCGTAAAGGCCCGAAGAAACGAAGCCGTGGAAGACTACATCGTTATAATGTAGGAGCGCCTTTTGAGGGTATTGCCCTCGACATCCTGGGACCTCTTCCGCGAACTTCGGATGGCAACAAATACATCCTATTTGTCATTGACTACTTCTCTAAATGGCCCGAAGCGTTTCCTATTCCCGATCAAGAAGCTACGACCGTAGCAGAGGTACTGGTGCAAGAATGGATTTCGAGATATGGAACGTCTTTAAAGGACTATGCCAACTTCTCGGAATGGACAAAACCCAGACTACGCCTTTACACCCACAATCCGACGGCATGGTGGAGAGGTTCAATCGCACAATTTTAAACAACCTCTCGCTTCTGGTATCTAGGAATCAAGAGGACTGGGACAAGAAACTCCCCCTCTTCCTGCCGGCCTATAGGAGCGCCGTCCATGAGACTACCGGCTTCACACCTTCCCAGATGTTGTTCGGCAGAGATCTTCGTCTTCCCGCCGATCTAGGGTTCGGCCGCCCTCCAGATGTGCCTTCATCGCCAGAGGAGTACGTGGAAAACCTTCGGGCACGGTTTGAAGATGTGCATCATTTTGCTCGGGAGCGGATCAACCTGAACACGGAAAAGATGAAGACTCGCTACGACACGAAGGCTACGGGACACGAGTTCAACGCAGGTGACAAAGTTTGGCTATGGAATCCTACTCGACGGAAAGGCCTGTCTCCCAAGCTGCAATCGCCGTGGGACGGTCCTTACACAGTCCTAAACCGGCTGAATGACGTCATCGTACGGATTCGAGTTACCAAACTCGAAGCCAAGAGTTGTACATTACGATCAGCTAGCCATCTACGGCGGTTGTAATTTGCTCAGACCATGGTCACTATGGCGTAATTCCTCTTTTCTTCCATGTCTCATTTCTTTCTTGTCTTTCCCTTCTCTTCCTCTTTCCTCAACTCTCTTTCACTCACTACTTTCGCCATGTTTAGTGTACATATTTGTAATATATTAGTTTTTATTAATGAGTATTTGTTTATTATGTTTATGATTTATTACAGTGTAATAATTTATTATGTTGATTATTTATTTATTAATGTGTATTTGCTTATTGTGCTATTGATTACTTGCTTGAATTATGTTGTTAAGATGTTGTTAAGTGTTATACAGTGTAGGTACTTGTGTGACCTCCTAACTAGGGATTGTACTGCCCGGGACGTGCAGTCCTTGGGAAGGGGCAATGTTACGAGTTTTTGGGGCAACCCGCTGCTCTGTGGCTTAAAATGGTTTAAAATTCGTATTCTACGCTTCAAATAAATAAATTTACTTTTTGTTGCATCAAAATCGGCCAATTAGAACCGGAGATATGGAGGTTTCGGTTTGCCATTGTTTTTCAATGGAGGTTCTAGAAATCTCGAGAAATATTAGTCCTAGATCTTAGATCTCTTCACTTTTGAGGACATATTTTTGGTGCCAAATTTGGCGATATTTCGCCAAAAGTCGCCAAGCTTGGCGACTTTTTGGTCATTTGGCGCGTTTTTCCCAATAGGGCCTGGAAGTTGTTTTTCCTGCATTAAAAACGCATAATAACCTAACATTTATCTTCTATGACATAATCAAAATTCACGCTTTATGTAGAATCCTCGAGAAATTGACTTCTGGAAGCTGCTCGCAGCTTCTTCCTCCGATATATATAGAACCGCGCATTGCCCCGAAAGTTCAGTGCGAGTTGAACGCTCAATGTGTGAAGAGCTGTCAGTGAGAGTACGCTTGCTTTGATAGTGCTATAGAAGCCGTGTTTTAGCTTGCTTTACGAAGCTGTTTTCTAAGTGCTGTGCGTAAATTCTTCAATGCTGTGTCTCAAGGGATTGTGTACGGTATCTCTTGAATATTTTCACTGAATTTTTGCCTGTGAAAGTGACTTATTCTGTGTGATAAATACAGCATTTGTGAGAGCTTCTGATCTAAGCGGATTGTTAAAAGCACTTTACTGCTAGATTGTGCTTGTGAATTGTGTACAGCTGATTGTTCTACGAAGTTCTAGAAGGAATAAAGTTTGTGTTCCATCCTGACAAGTGACTTTTTACTTGAACTTTTTACACCAACTGGATTTTAGAACGACGAAACAAGAAGAGCAGTTCCGCAACAATATTATCTTGAGTGGTAGTGTACCTTGGAGCAGTCCGAGGTACGGCCAAAATATATCATTTCTGCCAAAATGGTATCATTTTTTTCCAAACAGACACCCAATCTTTGTATGATTCACTGCCAAATAGAATATTCGAAATTATAAAATCTAATGCGAAGAGTATTCCTTACTAACATCGCGTGTATTTCATTCATTGGGTTACTGTCCTTCTACAGAGTTTCAAATGGTAGAAATTATTTCTGTTGTCATTAATGTTTTATTTTTGAATATCATGGTTATGATATTGATATTTTCTTATTAAATGACCTCTAAAATGTTGCTTACAAAAAAAAATCAGTAAAAATAAAAGGTTCCTTATTTTTCTAAAAAAATCTAAATGTCCTTCTACTTTTTTTACGCAGTGTATTAGGAAGAGACTATGACTAACAGTGGGTTAACATCATTGTTACAATGCAGCCCCTGAATGTCCTCTCAAAGGCCAGAATTACAACCCAAACACGAATCAGAGCTACAAAACATGAATCGAAACTTTAAAACATGAACCAAAAGTAACCCATCGGGGCTTCCCATCCCCTCGTTAGTAGGTTAAGTTCTTTAGTTCAGTTCAAAGGGTTGAATAGTGCTCCCATCTGTCGATCACCTTCGGGTTTACATTTCTGTTGTATCTGACATACATGTGAAATACAAAACTCATAATTGTTACGAAAATTAACTGTAAACCTTACCTTATAGGTTCCATGACATGTAGTTGTGGTTTTCCTTTATTATAAAAGAATGCTGAATAATTTAACTTTAATTATCTGCCTTAAATCTAAAGGCACTTCTAGCTTTTTATTTTTCTTAATTAAAGTTCGTACTTAACGTTGCGAAAGGTTCTTCTAATATTAAAGCTTCAAACAATCACCTAGTTGCTAGCAAAACGTTTTGCATCATGTGTTTGCATGTTTGGCCGCTAGAGGCGCTGTATTCCTGGTGATTCGCTGCGGAGCTATTTTTTTCTTTTTCTTTGCACGTCACAGGTCCGCAGTAATTCGTGACGCCGTTGCCCGGTCGGCAGTATTTAAGTCCGCCGTTCGCCGTGATCTAGTGAGACTGGTAGCTGGCTGTTGGGATGCTCGGTATTGAGACAGAATGAGTTAGACTACTGCCCCAGCAACAACCGACAATGCTGTCAGACATGGATCCTGTCCGCTGCCATTACCGATGGAACTTTGATCTCGTACGTACAAGTAGTTCAGATGACGCTGCCGACCTCGTACAATAAGAAGCTGGATTATGCACGGAATTGTTCAACGATATATATATTATTTTGCATGAAAATTTTTTGTCTGTTCATCACCATCTGTACAAAGTTTCACACCTCATTTGTCAAAATAAAAGAAGTATCAAGGTAAATGGTTTTTTTGTCATCCTTTACCTGGCAAGCACTCAATTCATTTTCACTAGCTTTCACTGCTCTAGAAAATTCTGCTATATAAAAACTTTACCAAACAAATATTTAGGTTATGGGCCTCTGCGATTGAAGATTATTATGTTATTGAGTAAGTGCATGTATGCTTTAATTTAACTGTTTACAAAAAGATTTTATCGAGCATTAAGAGGGCGGGCCTTGATTAAAAGTTTTTAACTATAAGTATTTGAAGTTTGTCTGAAAAAAATGGAAACTATATCGATGCACATTGATAAATTGAGCTCTGATAATTATGAGGTGTGGAAAGAAGACGCAAAATTCTTGTTACTAGATAGAAATTCTTGGGATATTGTAACCGGCGAAGAAATTAGACCGAAAGAAACCGAATTAGACCGAAGTCAAAGAGTTGAGGGACTATAAAATAAGATATGGTAAAGCATATAGTACCATATATTTAAATATATCTAGTGAATACAAACCCTTCCTCGCCGGGACATATGATCCCAAGGAAGTTTGGAAGAGCTAAAGAAACTTTACACCCGAATCAAGAGCTCGTTCTATCGATTTGACCGATGAGTTCTTTTCATGCAGGATTAACGACAATGAGGAAGTAGGATTATTTGATGCTCGTTTAAAATCGATTGCAACGCAGTTGCGTGAAGCCGGTACACCACTAGCAGAATGGTATCAATCTTTTCAATTAATTAGATATTTACCCCCCGAGTACGCAGGAATTGTGCAATCCATCTATAGATGGGATGACGATGAATTTAAATTTGATAACGTTTTAGCTGAGTTGTTAGCTGAAGAAGCCAGTTTGAAACAAAGTTTGGGTAACCGTGCCGCTATTGCTATGTCCAGTCAAGCTAAACATGAAAAACGTACCCCACGTAAAGGAAATTTTAAACGAGAGACGAGACATTGCTATAGATGTGGGAAAACTGGGAATTTGGTAGTCAACTGCAGACTCCCTCCTCCCCAAAAGCAAAAGGGATCCTATCGCCCTAAAAATTTTATTATTGAAAATTACTCCAACCAAGTAATTGAAAACGATCGTTCATGGGTTTTTGACACTGCAGCTAGTAATCATTTTTGTAATGAAAATGAACCCATAAATGGTATTGAATGTCCTGTCGAGGGGAAGGGAACCGTGATCCTGAGTTTCGAGAACGGAAAAATGAAACGTGTTCTGAGAAATGTTTTATACTCCCCTAAACCATGGCTGACTGGGATCTTCCCTTCCCCGGCTATCCAGACGAAACCAAGAACAATAGGAAACGCCGTATAAGCGGTAGTTCGCATTCCTTCCGCCGTGGCGTAGTTATATGTCCTGAACAGAGCGATTTAAAGGGCCAGTCCATATGATTAAAAGGGCATTAAAACTGTCAAAAATGCTTGATTAAATTTTTTTTTGTTTGTTTTGTTTAAACAGAATGTATCTTTATCTATATATATTTTGAAACGTTTCTTCATCCATGCACATATTGAAAAAAAATTTAAGAAATTGTTAGTTGGTTAATGCTTTTAGGAGCTTCTTCGACATGTAATAAATTAATAATAGATAAATATATTAATTTATGTTTTATTTAAATCCTAAGAAGACTGTAATACTTTTTAAAGACTTGTTTTTCGGAACTCCTACATATTTTAATATATTAATACAGCATTCTCCCTATACGTAAAAAACACTCAAAATACCGGGGTTAAACGATAAAATAAATAAAAACTTTGTGAAAAAAACACACGTAAAATGTAACTTATAATAGTTACGATCGTTTCGACCAAAAAATTCTTTCGGTCTGCGTCAGAAAAAGTCCGAGACGCAGGGGCGTAGCCAGAGGGGGGCTGCTGCCCCCCGCCCCGAAATGGGACAATTTACTTAGCTTACAATGAACTTTAGCTTTTCAGCTTTAAATTTAATACCCAGCCCACCCCGAAATAAAATCCTCGCTACGCCACTGCGCAAGACGAACGTCTTTGTCTGATGAAGGCCGACAGAATTTTTTGGTCGAAACAATGGTCACATATTATAAGTTAAATTTTATGTGTGTTTTTTTTCACAAAGTTTTTATTTATTTTATTCTGCCTATACTTCCGTGTATACGTATGTTCGTGTCAGTGGCGTAGCCAAGGGGGCATAGGGGGTCACCAACCCCCCTCCTATGAGGAATTTTTTGCCATACAAATGCATATTCTTCGCTCCCTTATCACGTACACTTATACACAAATGTGAGTTGCAGTAGTCGTACCCCCCCCCCTCCATGAAAAAATTCTGGCTATGCCACTGGTTCGTATTAATACGTTTTGGTTTATTTATTGAGGTTGGGACGCCCGACCAGGGTAGAAAATTTCTAGAGGCGGTATAACGACTATGGTTAACTTATTTTAAAAAGATTAAAATATCATGGAGTTTGGGGCGGTTTTCTCCAGATGAAACATGAATATGCCTTAGAACCCCCTTAAAAAGTCCTCCGACCAAGCCCTATACCCTTCTGCTTAGGTGTATTATTAAAAAAAAAAGAGGAAAATTCTCTATGCAAATTATTCAGGAGTTAAGTTAAATTGTTTAAAATTACTCTAACAGATTAAAATAATAATAAAAAAAATATGAAATTTTTCTGGAAGATGGGTTCAGTTATCTAAACAAATTATACTGCAAGAAAGAAATAAGTAAGTAAATAAGACACTGAACATGGTAGATGGTGGAAGCGTTACGGTCCCCCGTTCGGGCCTACCGCGCGGCTGTCGATCTAACGATCTGTAGTTTTGTTCGGTTTCCTATAGATAGAATTTGAATACTCGTTATTCATAAGGAATGTTCGCAGTGGCGTATCGTAGGTGGGGCGGTTGGGGCGCTAGTCCCGTGCAGAAAATTTTTGCGGGCGGCAAAACACCTATACACCTATCGTTGACTTATTTATTTTAAAAAGATTAAAATAACATTTTTTAATATTTCTACATATATATATATATATATATATATATATATATATATAAGTAAGTAAATAAGACACTAAACATGGTAGATGGTGGGAGCGTTACGATCCCACGTTCGGGCCTACCGCGCGGCTGTCGATTTAACGGTCTGCAGTTTTGTTCGGTTTCCTACAGATAGAATTTGAATACTCGTTATTCATAAGGAATGTTCGCAGTGGCGTATCGTAGGTGGAGCGGTTGGGGCGCTAGTCCCGTGCAGAAAATTTTTGCGGGCGGCAAAACACCTATACACCTATCGTTGACTTATTTATTTTAAAAAGATTAAAATAACATTTTTTAATATTTCTACATATATATATATAAGTAAGTAAATAAGACACTAAACATGGTAGATGGTGGGAGCGTTACGATCCCACGTTCGGGCCTACCGCGCGGCTGTCGATTTAACGGTCTGCAGTTTTGTTCGGTTTCCTACAGATAGAATTTGAATACACGTTATTAATACGGGATGTTCGCAGTGGCGTAGCGTAGGTGGGGCGGTTGGGGCGCTCGCCCCGTGCAGAAAATTTTTGCGGGCGGTAAACTCCTATCGTTGACTTACTTATACCATTAGAAAGCCATTGCTACATCCGTAGTAATAATGTTAAATGCAAATCATCAAAGAATTGACGAAATAAAAGTGCTGCATTGGAAACATTTATTACGTAATTTCAATAACAAAGAATTATTTTTAAAAAATTACAAAGGTTTCATTTAAACTTGAAAACATTAATTAATTTTGCTTATTGGTAACGCTTCCACCATCTACTATGTTCAGTGTCTTGTTTACTTACTTAATTATTTACTTATATACATATATATATATATATATATATATATATATATATATATATATATATATATATATATATATATAAAGATTAAAAAATGTCATTTTAATCTTTTTAAAATAAATAAGTCAACGATAGGGGTTTTGCCGCCAGCAAAAATTTTCTGCACGGGGCGAGCGCCCCATCCGCCTCACCTACGCTGCGCCACTGCAAACATCCCGTAGGAATAACGTGTATTCAAATTCTATCTGTAGGAAACCGAACAAAACTGCAGACCGTTAGATCGACAGCCGCGCGGTAGGCCCGAACGTGGGACCGTAACGCTTCCACCATCTACCATGTTCAGTGTCTTATTTACTTACGTATTTAATTATTTATTTATTGCAGTATAATTTGCTTAGATAACTGAGCACATCCTCCAGAAAAATTTCATATTTTTATTTATTATTTTTGTTAATCTGTTTAAAGTAATTTTAAACAATTTAACTTAGCTCCTGAATAATTTGCACAGAGAATTTTCCTCTTTTCTTTTTAATAATACACCTAAAGCAGAAGGGTGGAGGGCTTGGTCGGAGGACATTTTATGGGGTTCTAAGGCATATTCATGTTTCACCTGGAGAAAACCGTCCAAAACTCCATGACATTTTAATCTTCTTAAAATAATTTAACCATAGGCGTTATACCGCCTCTAGAAATTTTCTGCCTGAGTCGGGCGCCCCCCCTTACGCCACGCCACTCCGAACATCCCACACTAATCTTAAATTTTGTTTCTGATTGAAATGTAAATGCATCCTTTCACAAATCTTTGAAAAGCGAAAGTACTACAAAATTAGTTTTTCTTTTAAATATTTCAAAATGAAAATTGGCCTAAAAATTGGATTATTTCTTATCTTAAAAATTCTCCGACGAATGAATAAGGAGTCCCCGAAAGGGGAGGGTCACTGGCTCCCTGACAGGGGGCACGTGCACTCCCCCTGGATCCCCTGCTGGCGCCTATTTTGATTATTAGAATAATTCGTTAAAGCACAAAAAGATTAAAATTTATCCTTCCCATGGGTATACTAAACCAAAACCTAATAATACGAACCAGTGGCGTAGCGAGAATTTTTTCTTGGGGGGGGGGGGTTACGACTACTGCAACTCACATTTGTGTATAAGTGTGTGTGATAAGGGAGCGAAGCATATGCATTTTGTATGGCAAAAAATTTCTCATCGGAGGGGGGGTGACCCCCTATGCCCCCCTTGGCTACGCCACTGACACGAACATACGTATACGTATTGCAAAATAAAAACTTTGTGAAAAAAGCACACATAAATTGTAACTTCGTTACGATTGTTTCGACCAAAAATTCTTTCAGTCTTCATCAGAGAAAGACCTTCGTCTCGCGCAGTGGCGTAGCCAGGATTTCATTTCGGGGTGGGCTGGGTATCAAATTTAAAGCTAAAGTGCAATTGTAAGCTAAATATCAAATTGTAAGCTAAGTAAATTGTCCCATTTCGGGGCGGGGGGCAGCAGCCCCCCTCTGGCTACGTCCCTGCGTCTCGGACATTTTCTGATGCAGACCGAAAGAATTTTTTGGTCGAAACGATCGTAACTATTATAAGTTACATTTTACGTGTGTTTTTTTCACAAAGTTTTTATTTATTTTATCGTTTAACCCTGGTATTTTGAGTGTTTTTTACGTATAGGGAGAATGGTGTATTAATACATTAAAATATATAGGAGTTCCGAAAAACAAGTCTTTAAAAAGTATTACAGTCTTCTGAAGATTTAAATAAAACATAAATTAATATATTTATTTATTATTAATTTATTGCATGTCGAAGAAGCTCCTAAAAGCATTAACCAACTAACAATTTCTTAAATTTTTTTTTCAATATGTGCATGGATGAAGAAACGTTTCAAAATATTTATAGATAAAGATACATTCTGTTTAAACAAAATAAAACAAAAAAAATTTAATCAAGCATTTTTGACAGTTTTAATGCCCTTTTAATCATTTGGACTGGCCCTTTAAATCGCTCTGTTCAGGACATATAACTACTCCATGGCGGAAGGAATGCGAACTACCGCTTATACGGGCTTTTATACAAGTTTGGAAAGCCGGGGAAGGGAAGATCCCAGTCAGCCATGCCTAAACTAAGACGCAATTTACTATCCGGTTCTATCCTCGATTCAGAAGGTCTTACATTTAGAGGTGGTCAGGGGAAAGTTCATGCATTTGTGAAAAATAATCGAAAATTTTTCACGGCCTATATGAAGCAAGGACTGTATTTTCTGTATTCTAAGTATTATAAATTGAAGCGAAATTTTAAAAATACCCACGAAAAGAAACCAGAAGCTAATGTCTAAATCGCCCTAAATCGGAAAATTTAGAACTCTGGCATCAAAGGTTCTGTCATATTAATTATAAGTACATAATTCAAACCAGTAAATCGAACTGTGTCTTTGGCCTTTCTAATTTAAAAGCGAACCCCGAAATTTCATGCCATAATTGTAAAATAGCTAAAACGAGACGTAAAAGTTTGAAAAGCATCCCTTCAATACGATCAACTAAATCTCTACAAATTTTACATGTCTGTGGTCCACTCCCCCAACAATCAATAGTTGGTCATCGTTTCTTTTTAACAATAACAGACGACTATTCCAGGAAGACTACCGCATTCCCTATGAAAAAGAAAACTGAGGTAGTTGAATGTTTTAAAAAATTTCAAAGAAGGGCAGAAATATTTTTAAACAGTAAAATTATTAACATTAGAACCAATAATGGGATGGAATTTTGTCATAACGAATTAAAAAAGTTTTTAGACGAAGAAGGGATTCACGCTGAAAGAACAAACGACTATATTCCCGAGCAGAACGGAGTCAGCGAGAGGTATAATTACACTGCACTGGATGCTGTAAAAGCCATGCTAAATTCAAGCGGATTAAGTAATAACTTTTGGTCAGAAGCACTGCTTTGTTTTACCTACGTATGGAATCGAACTTGCCACGCTAATGAAGTAAAAACGCCTTTTGAACTTTTTAGTAGCCGGAAACCTTCCATTAAACACTTAAGAATTTTTGGTTCGAAAGTTTACTTTCAGATACCTCGCCAATGAAGAAATAAACTTAGCATGAGAGCGAAACAGGCCCAAGAAGCACAAACTTGTTCAAAAGCCGTAATTTCTACGTTCAGCTAGCACGTTACCATCCCGTACAGATTTACGGTGTCGCTTACGTCAGAATGTCCGGGCAAAGCACGTACAATGATCGTCGAAATCTGGGTCCAGATCAGTGTTCTCCACACGTACTTAAAACGTTGTATAATTGCTTAAGCAGGACGTACTTAAAACATTGTGTATCTGCTTATGCAGGACGTACTTAAATCGTTGTGTAGCTGCTTATGCAGGACGTACTTAAAACGTTGTGTAGCTGCTTATGCAGCTATAACCGATATTCTACAGCTTTTTTTAAAAATAAATTACTCCGCTTATCTGAATCAACGGTTAATTAATAGGATTAATGCTGCTTAATAAAATTTTCGTAAAAACGGTGTTCTGATTTAGAAATATATTACAACATTGTTTGTGCAACTTTCATTTAAATACTGACTGATTTTATGTATATATATTAGTTATTGATTATTTACTTTCTATTCTATTCAAGTTATTCATTATTTATTTTCTATTCTATTCAATATCTAATTTTTATGTCAAACATATAAAACAAGAATTTTTAAAGGTTATATTATTAAAATTTTATAAATATTTAGAGGTAAGAGAGCTTTTGAGGAAATGGCTACATTTTTTTATTTTTTACTGCCATTGGAAATAAAAAATAATTTGCAATTGGAAAAATATGTAACTCTAATAAACTTAGGAATTTCAGAGAAAATGAATATATATATATATATATATATATATATATATATATATATATGTGTGTGTGTGTGTGTGTGTGTGTATGCTGTCCTATTCTTCGTTTTTTTTTTTTAATAATAATAATAAAAAAAATATTTGTGTTTTGATGTTATATTTGATTTTTTTTTGTTGTTTTCTATTATTTCTCTTTTTTTCTGTGTGTGTTTGTATCTTTTCTTCTCTTTTTATTTATTATTTATTTTTGTACTTCTTTATCAAAATCCCAGGAGTTTCCCTGAAAAACCAGTAGAATTGGTTGTTATACAATGTGCCCTTTTTGTTGGTGTATTATTAGAATGTTATTTATTTTTGTACTTCTTTATCAAAATCCCCGGAGTTTCCCTGAAAAACCAGTGGAATTGGTTGTTATACAATGTGCCCTTTTTGTTGGTGTATTATTAGAATGTACTTTCATACTGACATAAAAAAAATTATTTTCAATTGTAGTTACAAATAAGGCACATGCACATTTTAAGTTTTGTAATTAAATTTTTTTTAATTGTATGCATATAAAAATAATGTTCATAAAATGCATTCCTCCAATTAAAATGACAAAGCCGAAACTTTGGCATGCATGTATATTGCCACTATACTAATTGCAAGGTTTTAACACATTTAATGAAATGAAATTCCCAGTCTTTTTTTCAATTTTCCCCACTGCTTTTATAAGTAAAAAAAATAGTTATTTTATACACTGTTATACAAAATACCTATTTTAAATTGGAAAATAATATTATTTAACTACATTAAAAATTTAAAATATTACCAACCAATGGATCAATTTTTACTCTTAAGACAGGAGATTTCAAGAAAGGAATGTTAAAAGAAAAGTATTCAGTTGTAAGATTGATATTAAGATGAATGTGCGAGGATTTTCTTAAAAATTCAGGAACTTACGAACTTTTTAGTATATGGCAAACTTTAAACAAAGTTTACATTAATCAACTGATTTATGTCTCATAAATCAATTTACTGCATTGCAGAGTAAATACTTTTTTTTAACATACTATTAACGTATCAGCTTTGCTAAAAATTTTAATACTCACAGGCTTGACGACTTATTTATTTATTCTTTTCATACTACATCAAATCTAGAGTGCAGATAGCAATTATGTCACGTATACCTAATTTAGCACACACAAACATTTGAAAAAAAAAAAACCCTTCTTGGCGCTTACCTTAATTTATTTCCCTAATCTAGATGATATAAATCAATGTCAATAAAGCCGAAAGAAGAAAAAAAAGTGTGTTTTCTGAAAATGGAGTGAAGGTATCTCAAACAAAAGAAATAAGATTGTCAATTTTTTAAATATTTATTCGTCAATATTTAAAATATTATACACGAGCAAATTGAATTTTAAAGGAGCTTTTTCTTCTGATAATTCTGTCTGAATGTGGCATGTTTGAGCAAGTTTTATTATATCTTCTACGATTTTTGACACTACTTCCTTCATTAGTGAATGTTCCCTTACAGCAACTAAAAGAAAAAACAAATTCCATTATATTTTTATGACAAATTTTACAATCGATACCAATACAATAAAGTTTGTTTATATGTAAAGGGGTAACCTCTGGAAATGAAAAGCCGTATTTAAGTCCTTCAACTGACAGCTATTTTAAATACTCAAGCAAATACAAAATAAATTGAATTCATCTGTGATTAGCCAGATGATATAAGTATTTAATGTGCATTCATGGAATGACAACCACATTGCTCCCACGACCAAATTTAAAAAATACTTACATATCCTCTTCAGACCCAACAAAAATCTTGCATGTCAAATTTAAGAGCAATCTCTTAAAAAAAAAAAAAAGAAACTATTAACATTTAAAAATGACTAGTAAAGAGTGCATTTTGAAATAATTTTTCGAATAAAATCTTCATTCAGAATCACAATCTCAGTAGTAAAGTACTGTTATGATCCATAAATGAAGACTAACAAGACACTTTCAAAGGTAAAGGATGTTTTAACCCCCCCCCCCCTTCAATGATAATACGCAATGGTGCAGTTTTCCATTTATTTCAAAAATCAACTACTCAAGCTAATCAAAAAAGCACTCATTTTACAAATGCCTGTCAAGTAGTTATAAGTTTTTGTAAATGTACTGTGTTATAATTTTAAGTAACTATGAATAATTACGTAAAATTAAATATCGAACATTTATGTTAAATCGTTAGGTTATGCTGTTAGTTTATTATACTTAATTTTTCTCGTTAATTAGTTGACATTTATTTATTTACTTTAAGTTATCAATCAATTTTTATTCTTATATTGTTTTTTTTAAGATTTGATCAGTAATTGCGTACATTTTCTTATTTAAAAATTTTTTGTTTTTGTTTTAAAAGGGCTGATTCTATTTCACAATTTTTTAATTATGAAATGTTTATCTTCATTGCCAAATATCAATGCAAAATAGTTTACACTGTGATTAGTATACTTTATCTAAAAGCATGTTTTCCATAAGCATATTTTGCAAATATCACACTCCCATGAGCTTTGAACAAAATGTCCCATCTTTGTTTTTACATTACTGTTACGGCATTTGGGGCAAGTTTTTTTACTCCCATTAATTTTTATCCTTTATGCTCATGTTCATAAAATCCTTCAGTTACTGAAATATCTCTTTTTCTAGAAGAAAAGTTTCTCACTTATTGTTCAATCAATTTCATTTGAAAATCACGCAAAGTAGGTGGTTTTCGTTCCTCTGGAAGTTTGTCACCATCATGATTATAAAGGAATTAACAATTGCTGTATCCAGCAAAAACCAAAAAGGGTAGTACCAGCATTTCATCGATTTTCTGGCTACACTGTACTACTTTCTTCTTTGGTCAGCCAAGTCTGCACCTCCCATACATTTATTATACATTTTGAAAGCTTCATGGCATACTACTTGATTTCTTTTCCTTTTTTTCGGTTAACTTTGACAACATTGTGATTTAAATCTGAAGCAATAATGCTTATTTGTTTTTTATTCATCCAAGTGCTGCATAGAATTTTATTTTCTTCCTTACACTGGAATACAGCTAAATCTCCCTGAGTTTTTAACTGAAATTTTTTCAGGTCTTCAGGCAGCTGTTTTCAGTTTTTCAAAACAGTTCCTCATGCATACATTCCTTTTTTCAATAAATCGTGAAGTAGTTTGATGCTTGAAAAGAACCAATCAAAGTGAAACGTGATATTTTTCTTCCAGTGGTTGGATTAAATTCATCGCAACATCATAGCCCAATCCGTTGTTTGATCGCTAAACAGCATCATTTCCCCCTCCATATATATGTTGGAAACTTTCGTTAGAGGACCAGGTTAAGGAATTATCAGTAATGTCCAATTCTTCACTCTCCGAAGATATTGCTTCCACATTAGCTGGTGGGCATACGATTGATATGTCTTGATCGGAAAAATTTACCTCGATATCAGGGGGCGTAGCCGGAAATTATTCATGGGAGGGGGGGGGGTTACGACTACTACAACTCATATATATGTATACGTGGGTGTGACAATGTAGTGAAGAATATACATTTTCTATGGCAAAAAATTCCTCATGGGGGGGGGTTATGACCCCCCTTCTAACCCCCCTGCTCAATATCAATATCTGAATTGAATAAAATGTCCTCTATATCTTTTTGGGTCAAACCCTTTCTTTTTCTAAATGGCATTTTACAAAATATCTTCTAAATAACTCTAAGAAAAAATTGTGATGTCTACACCAGAAAGCAAGAGCAATGACAAAATTTTAACTTCACGCTTCTCTCCCACTTGGCCAGAAATTTCCCCCAGCGCTTAAACCCAATCCACCAAAAATCATCCCGCCTCATTCTTCACGCCTTTTATTTGGACACACATGCGGGAGGGGGGGGGGTGCATTCCTCTTCAGCTACCCTCAGCTATTACGGGAATGAACGGACTCGTAGGCTCTTAGCTACTATGGACGTCAAAGAGTTAAAAGTACTTTTCAGCAACTTGAAGTTTGGAAATAAGCAAAAAAGTATTAACAAATTCAACTTCGGAAATTCCACTAACATTTAAATAATTTGTGTAATGGCAAACGAAGTTATAAAAATAACAGCAAATAAAAAGGATTATACAGAGTGTTGGATTTGCACATTCACACTCGTTAACATTATTTATTTAAGTGAAGCACTGACACATGAATTAAATATGAAAATTAAGATTTACAAACAATTTTAAATGCTCACTTTTAACAGGGCAAATAAAAAGGTCTGCAATATGGGTACCTTGGAATTGAAGAGATTAAGAAAATGCACCTTGTACTTTAAATGTGTATGGAAGCCTAAGTATTAACAGTGTGACAATCCAAGACTGATCTCCATATATCTCTGCAAATGATTCAAGTGAAATATTTAATCACAATTTAATATACCACCTAAAGTTAACTTACATATTATCATTGTCACAGTTTTTAAATGCTTGCTTTGGAGGTTCCCCACACCAATTATAGTTTTGTGCAAAATTGTTAGAACTTCTAATATTCTTCGAACACTTTGGCTCACATCATGGCTAGCATGGCATCCGAAGTACTTCACCTGAGAATAAACAAATACAGCTTAAGTGAATAAACTTTTATAAATAATGGCATAGCTCACCAGTAAAAAGAATAAATCAGGTAAGATCAATAATATGAGTATAAAAAGGTATTTACCACTTGCAGTCAAACACCTTGACTTTTAAAGTCACTCAACAGAAATTACTTTCTTATAATAAATCATTCAAAACACTTTACAATTCTATAAAAATACTCAATTAAAAGCACTTCCTAAATCATTATCTTTATTTAAATTACATTATAGAACTCAAGTGACATTTATTGAATTCCAAAGTAAATCAATTTGCCGAAAGAAATACACTGAGGTGACAAAAGTCATGGGATACCCTTTATACAGTGACGTAGCGAGGGGGGGGTTGGGTGTCAGAACCCCCCCTAAAATTTAGCTGAGTTCTATTATTGACATGAAGAATGCTATCCACAATGTAGATTATCCGTTACATGAGTGCCTAAACCCCCCTAAAACTTTTTTCTGGCTACGCTACTGCTTTTATAATAACGCGTCTGACCTTGTTTTGCCCAGCGGAGGGCAGCAACTCGATGCGGCATGGATAGACTAACCAAAAACAGAAAATACAGCACAGAAAAGTTACTGTATTAATAATAAATCTGATTAATTAGTGTAATGCTTTATACCCTGCTAATTACTTATTGTTGTAAGCATACATTAGCTTAATTATTTATGTGGGGTCAACATAATCGACAAACACTAAAGCCCTTAAAAATTATATAATTAGATTTAACAATAAAATAATTACATTAATCGGTCTAATTGATTATATTAATTATAAAATGATTTTGCGCATTCTACCCCTCACCTGTTTCAGGTGCAAAATCACCCCCTCCTTGAGTAATTTCTGGATTTGCCCCTGGCAACAGATATGTTCATGAGCTCAGGAAAGGCACTGCAAGCGATGTTGTGCATTCAGTAGGGGAAACTCTTGTACATAGGGCCAGCTATTTTCAAATGGCAATATCTTTACTTATAATTAACTTACAATAATAAAAATCACTTCAAGTATCGAAACAAAAAAATTGGAAATGATACTGAAAATTTAAAAAAAATTACAAATGGCCCTAGGTACAATAATACTATTGTACCTAGGGCCAGTTATTTTCAAAAACCAAAATTGGTGTTTACAATATAAAAAAACAATTTGTATTCATTATTTTTTTTTGTACACAGTTTCTAAAATCTTTGTAAGGAAGAAATGTTTATTATTCCACGCTTGATTTGCAAAACTGACACTAAAAGTAGGTAAAAAGCATTGGCGTTCTGAGCCTCCAACAATTTTTGGTTAAGGCAATTTAAATATAACATCATCTCTGTTGATAACGTAAGTTGTATCACTGTGATACAAAAATTTATTCGAATCCTTAGAGTCGTTTCAGGTATTTAACAGTATACTGATCATCTGTAACGTCAACTACTTCTGCTATGTAAAAATGCTTTAGTTTTTTCCCCATCTGATTTTGTCAAACAGAAATCTCCCTTTTCAAATTCATCACAGGGATTTCATCAGCTATTGGAGAATGTGTGCTGCTTGCAGAATCTGAAGAGTCCATTTCAAGTGATTCCTCAGGTGTATCAGTGAGAATTCTACACTTGCCAGGTTTTTATCCACCTCTTCTGGCAGTACGAGGTTTAGCCTTAAGAAAAGGACGCACTTGTTCAGGTGTTACACATTGGGTTGATTCACAGTTTGATGTGGAAGGCTGACAATTAACAAATGCGTCCATTTTTTTCTGTAACCGTTGCATTATCAATAGGTCTGCTCACAGCCAGACTCTCAGAAGTTGATTCATTTGCAGTTATTGTGGGCCTGTCTGTTACGTAGGAACTCAAATATTCATCCTCACAAAATATATATGCTCATCAACTGGCCGTATGTCTGATACTCTAAAACCAGACTGGATATTTGTAGGGGTAAAAGCTAAGGGATATGCTTTGTTAACATTCTCACCTACATCATAAATTATAAGAGGTTTACCTAGATTTGTTTGCATCCAGTTACTGCAGGCTACATTGTAATATTTTTTAAAGGGCCCAAATACACCAGGGCCGGCCCAAGGGGGGTGCGAATGTAGGCGATCGCCTAAGGCCCCGTGCTTATAGAGGACCCGCTCTTGGGCCATTTTATTGCTATCTCATAAGACATGATAGAGAAGAGGTCCCGCTCTTGCGCTTCGCCTGGGGCCCCGCACGCCGTCTCTGAATACACCTCTGTCTAATGGCTGTAATTTATGACTAGTATGAGGCGGTATTGTCAGTAATACCATGCTATTTTCTTTTGATAAGTTGATGGCATGGTTGAAAAAAATGGAACAAATTTTAAATATTAGATTTGTGCTATAAAATCTTATTTATCTTCCCCATCCCCATTTTTATAAAAAGTTAACAGCACAAACAATAATATTTGTACCTAGGGCCATGGCCCTAGGTACAAGATGTTGTTCTTTTTGGCTAAATGGCTTCCACAGCCAAAAATCTGCAAAAACATTAAATGGAACCTTTTAACGGAAGCAGCACATTTACGTCTTTCATGACAAGAACTTGTAGGTCTACCGTCCATCTATAAAAGTGATGAAGTGGTCTTAAGCACAGGGATGAGTTAGACAAAAAAGCAAAGAGTATGAAAAAATGTGCAAACAATACTCAAACAATAAAAGTCAAGGAAAGTGCGCAAATGATATTTGAGAAGTATTACGTCAGAGCAGGTTCTGCTAACGTGGCACTCTGACCGGACGTTCATGAGCAAATTTTTCGTAAAATCCAAATTTTTTTTTTAAAGTCTAGATTTCTTTGGAAAAAAGCAGAATTTTTAAGAAAAGTCTGAAGATTATTTGAAAAAACGGGAAAGTAGGAAAATCCAACAAAAGTAGGAAGAATCTCATCCCTGTAAACAATTCTGATATTGTATAACATATACAATAAAGCAGAAACATTAAAGAAATTTACATTTTTAAAGTTTAGCAGATACAATTTTATCTTTAGGTTTACTAACTTTAGAACAACAAATTATAGAAACATAAGTGGGATATCCCAGGGGTGCAGAATATGTCTGGACCAGGGATGGAAAAGTCTATTGCCCGACATGCCAGAGACATGTATTTGTTTTAGCCACATATCTGATTGGGCATGTAAAAAAAAATCAACCTTAAGAGATTAATAAAATTTAATTACTTCATTGATAGAATACAATTATTTTTTTAAGTATGTTTATTTTTTCCCATGAATCACTTTAAAATCTGTTTCAATGATCAATAAAGGTAGGGATGCACCTAATACCATATTTTGCCGAAGAACAAATATTCGTTTAAAATTCTAACCGGATACTTGGTTAAAATTTATTAAACCGCTATTAAACTTTGATTGCAATGATTAATTTAATTAGTTTTTTCTTAAACAATATTTCATATGGTGTAAAACTTCAAAAATTAAAATGCTGCAAAATTTAACATCCAAGTGTGTTTCCTTTATATATTATTGATAACTTTTTTTAAATATTAGTGAAATGCTGGTAATTTTTTTGCCTACATATTTTATTTAAAAATTTAGCAGTTAATTAACTTCACATATTTACGAACACTTGATGTTATGAGTTTTTTTTCCTGGCTACTGTTTCAAATTTAAATCAGTTAGTAATAGCACAGGTTAATGTAATGTGTCATATTTAAGAAAAACCTTGAAATTCAAATTTAACATCTGAGTGTTTTCTCTTACATTAAAACTAATTTCATTGGGATATTGGTTATTTGTGTGATTGTGGAACGCTACGTTAGGACTATCTGCGAAGGATGGGGATGCCTTGGTAGGAGGACTTTAAGGGTTTCAAACACTTATTCACATCTAATATTTCAACCTGAATCAATTTAGTACTATGGTACTATACTATATCTTTCATTCATGATATAAAAAATGTGCATGTGTTTACCGATTGGGGAATACTTAAATTTGCTTACTATTCGGCTGCCGAATATTTAGTATTCGGTCAAATGGAATATTCGGTTTGTCTGCAGAATAGGCAGTATACCGAATACCAACCGAATACTCTGTACATCTCTAAATAAAGGAGAAATTTTTCATTAGTCCGAGCCCTGTCCGGGCCTGGGCTAAGCCCATTTCATCTCTATCGGTCACTATCCATTTGGTATTCAGCTGTTTTGGTAACATTGCAACCAGTCGCTTACACAGGATTTTAGTTTAGGGGTAAATTAACTTAAAAAAAAAAAACCACTATGGTGGATGAAGCAACCTAGCTATACACCTATCTAAAGTCAGCATGATTAGAATAACAGACGAATCCCCCAGGATTGTGCCAGAATCATACCGAAACACAAATGTTAACAAAACATCAAAATGCAAACAACACCGACTTCTACATTTAGTCCCATTTATTTAACCCAGTAACTGCATTTAGCATTTTACAGTTATTTACTTTTATATTTGCTTAAAAAAAGGGGGGGTGAGGGGAACAAAATTTATGAAACAAAAATTACGTACTTTGAAACATTAAAACATTGTAATTGAGGTGGTGCAATACAACATAATTTATTGATGTATGTATATAGACATATGAAAATGATAATAAAAACACAGGAATAGCTTATCACCCACCATCCATATTTAGCATACGTCTTTGTGCAAAATACACCAACCAGGGACGGAAAAATCTATTGCCCGACATGCTCGGGGCATGTAATTTTTCTTGCCATATGCACGATTGGGAATATACAAAATTAGCGATTGATCATTAGCAAAATTCAAGAAAAGTTTCAAGAGATATTAATGGCTATGTTCTTGATATGTTTTAAGTGTCTGCACTGATTCGGTTTGTGGCTGCAACATCTCTTTTGAATGCAAACAGTCTGAATAACGTAAATAATACAGAGTAATAAAATACAGCAATGTTTTTCGGCATGTATTATTTTAAGTTACATGAATTTCTGGAGATTTTTCCGCCCCTGACACTATCAGAGTTGCCAACCTGGCAAAGGCAAAAATAAGGAGATATGATTTTTAAAATCGGGAGACTTGTTTTCCCCTGACAATAAATGAATAAATAAAATATCGAGATGTGACAGGCGAAGTGAAACTACATTTTGGAGAGAAACAAAAGGATGTTTTAATGCCATTCATGCATGTCAGAAAGATATTTTGGGGGCAAAAAAGTGTATGTTATGTGTTCTGTCAGTAACTTATAAAAAATTTGGTAATAAGAAAAATATTTAGAAAACTTACAACAGCGATCAATTTTTGCTCTTAAGACATTGGAGTATTAAACAAAATCATGGAAAAAAAAGGAAGAGATTTAGATTAAAATTAAAATGCTTTAAAACATTAAGCTACACTTCCTAGAACAACATTGGTTCTTTTTTTTTTTTTTTTTTTTTTTTTTTTTTTTTTTTTGCGTTGGTGACAAAATCGTAATAATTTATTCCAATCTTAAAAAAAGATTACTTAATTCCTTCCTCCTCATTTTCCGTAAAAGATAAAAATGCATTCTAAAAAGTATCAAAAACAAAATATTTTCACAAAAAAAATTTTTCTCATTTTTTTATTATTGCAGTTTTTACAATTTATTTATTATTATGTTTATGTTTATTATTAATGTTATTTCCCGGTATATAATTTTAAGCCGGATATTTGTAATATCTAGCTACTGCCAATCATCCGGCACGTTGGCCGGATGCTGTATGTTTGTCGTATATCCGTTGCATCCCTAAGCTACACAATTAGAAATATAATTTTGAAAAATGTTGCGGAGAAAGGAACTTGTATAATCGGGTTCACAATACTTATTTATTAAAAATCAATGAACACAAATTGTATCAGTATACAGGAAAATAGAAACACAACATGGGCAAGAGCGCCGGGATTGGGGTGCACTTGCACCCTCCTGGAGTTCGAAAAAATATAATTAACATGAAAATACTAATAATATTTGTAAAATAATAAGGACAAGGACAGTAAAAACATTGGATTCACCATCTGATAACACTCTGCGTGCCGTGCACCCCCTAGAAAAATTCCTGCCGGCGTCCTTGCACATGGGATATTTAATAGGTAAGGTAAATACTTTAATTAAGTTCTACCCCACCTACAAAAACAAAATAGCGTAGGGATCTGATAATGCATAAAAAATATTTAATCACGTTCACTGTACATACATTTCAAATAAACAGGGGGATAATACCGTAAGCGGGTGACCATCGGCAAGCAAGATGCGTCGCCAACTTGGGACTTCGTAAACAGAACGGTAAACATAGCGATTGTTTTGGAATTCTCTAGCAACCTGGTGGAGAAGTTGAGTTGTTGTATCTTGCTGTTTAGAAAGGAAATTATGATTGGTTGATTTTTTTTAACCGTAACCGAATGTATTTTGAGGAATTATTTGATTGGTTTAAGGAATGTAACTTTTAACCGGGAACTGAAGTTTCGGTTTTGACTTACTGCGTCATTTTTATTAGTTTTGCTGTCGTATTTGTGTAGTTGTTTCGGGGCGTTGTTTATTTATTCTTTGTAAAGTGAAATTCCACAAAAAGTTTCAAAATGTTTGTTGGGATATGTGAAGAATATATATATAGCGTGTGTTGATCTACAGTTAATATGCATATTTGAATGTTCGAGGTGGATTCATTTTGGAATAATGTTACGTTGTTTATGAATAAAATTTGAGGTATGTGGTTCTTTTATATATTTAAATGTTTATTCCTTGCTTTACGGTACACGTGTGTACAGTTGAGTATATTTATGATCTTATGTTTCATATTTATGTAAGGTTTTTAGTATGTTGTGTTATTTTTTATGAATTGGGATGAAAAAGTAAAATTTTTAAGGTTTTAAGAGGGATGGTTAATTTTAATTGTTATATGGTTTTGCCCCTGATTTGCAGAATTCTTGTACAATTTTTAGGTTTAATTTGAATTAATATGAAATGGTTTTTGAGTTTTTTGTGATCAGTTTTCATTCGATTCTGATTAATAGTGTAAATTTTGTGTGTTTTGAAGGTATTAAATTGCAAAAATCACTGGGGGGGAAGGAGGTAGGCGGTTTATTATATTGGTTTTCTGTTATAATATAAAGAGTGTTTTTAGCATTTTGTTAAAATATTTGCAGTATATTTATCTTGAAATCACACGAAGTATTCAATTTAAATATGTTTCAATATATAAGTATTTTTTAGTTGTTTGTGGGGGATTGTGTGTGGGGGGGGGGAGGGGGGAAGTAGTCGGTTTATTTGAGTGTTTGTCTATTAATTTTAAACTGCGATTTTAACGTTTTAAGGGAAATTTTGTTGTATAATTATGTGCAGAAACATATTTTGCATAATTTGAAGGTTACGGCTTATTTATTTTTTAACGTACCTATAGTCTAGAGCTAGTGCTTTGTTTATGTGAATTTTGTTCATAATTGCATTTGAAATATGTCTAAAAATGTTTTTATGTGTTTAGATAAGTGTATTGTAGTTTTGGGTTAATTTTGTTACTTATGTGTCAACGTATGTTTATGTTTTAATTGGCGCAAAAAAAGTCGCCAAAGGTTCGATGTTGGCGACAAAAAAAAGTCGCCAACTCAACCGACACCCGCTTACGGTATTATTCCCATAAACAGAATACTTACTTTTTTAAGGAACGTCCAAAGGCCTACTCCAACCACACAGTCTTCGGTCGTTCAACAATGGTGGCAAAACAAAACACTTTGGTTGAGATGAGGTGTTGCTGGGACTTCTTCTGGCCCTCTAGCGGGGCGTGTATTTTTGTCGTCACTGTGAATCGTACTACATGGAACGTCTGTAGTATGTGGTGGCGTACGTGGATTATAGAACGGATTATAGAATCTGTTGTTTGTACGTTAAGCAGTCCCAATAAGAAAATTCTTTCATAGTAGATACTTCAGAGTACTAGAGTAAAACGTGAAGCTGAATTAGCCGAAGCACACATTTTGAAACAGAACGCGTTTTGCACAGTGTAAGACGTGGTGATCACGTTCTGACAACCTGTGTGTGCTACCTGGGGGGGGGACTATGGTTGGTTATGCGATGCAAAGTCATGGATATAGAATTTGGATCCCTGGCGATAGAAAGGTAATCGAAACTTCTAATGTTAAATTTGAAGAGGAAATACAAAAACATGAAAGCAATGGAGTCGTACTGGACCCTGTAAATTCACCCAACGAGGATTCAGGAGATAGTGAATGTGAAGACGAAAAACAGGAAAAGGATTTTATTTTTTATAAAAAGGAAGAAATGTGTTTTGATAAGCCAAGTACATCCGAGGAAGGGGAAAGTGATGAATGCGAAGGGGAGAGGGAATCCTATAGAAACATAAAAACGCAGCTTAAAACAATAAACTGGGTTAGAAGAACAGTCCCAAGAAAAGACAAGTCCCGAACTGATATCTGTTACGGAATTGAGGGCAGTAATGTCAGATTTAGATCTCATTATGATGTAAAAAGTTACTGCAATAAACACGGGATTAAATATGAGCCAGAAATATTTTTTTTTAAAAGGCAATTAAATCTCCCGAGGCTAAGAAGTGGATGCAAGATATGAATAGCGAGTTGGACATAATGAATAAAAGAAAAGTATGTGGGAATTAGTTCCGAAACCTGAAAATGCGAAAATCATCGTAAACCGATGGGTGTATACAGTAAAAAGACGCTGCTGGAAAAACCGTACGGTTTAAATCAAGACTCGTCGCTCTGGGTTTTGGGCAAAGAAGAGGGGAAACTTACGATCAAGTCTTTAGTCCTGTTGTTAATTTTACTGTAATTCGTTTCTTTTTCTCATTACTTGTAGGTCATTATAAATGGAACCACTCTCAAGCCGACGTAACCTCAGCTTACCTGTATGCTCCGATTGAAGAGGAAATTTATATGCTCCAACCTCAAGTTTTCCAAGAAGAAGGTAAGAAAGATTTTGCATGTAAATTAAAGAAAGCCCTATATGGTTTTGAAACAAAGCGGAAGAGAATGGTTTAATGAGTTTCATAGAATTTTAACTGAATTACATTTTTTCAAGCTTGAGTGGACTAACTGCGTTTACCGCTGAAGGTAAAAATAGCCCATCGAGATATTTATCACTATAGTCATGCTGCAAGTATTGTTTAAAAAAAAAAATATTTTTCTTTGTAACCATAAACTTTCGCTCGAACATGCATTTGTACTTAAAAATTAAAATTAGTGAAAAATGGTTAGGTAAAATATGGCCTCAAAATCATTTTGCGCAATTGTAAAATTATTTAATCTTTTTGAATACTAAATTTTTGCAGCTTTATTGAATGATTCATATAATTTGTAAATAAATTGGAAGTAATTTACTGAATAAGTAATTAATTATACATGAATTTTATATTAAATTATTCCTTAGGTAAAGCAGAAATCTGCTTTTAAGGATTTAGTTAACAGCATAATTTATAGATGTCGCCACCAAACAATCTGTTGCACTTTTTCTCTCCGTGCTTTGCTTTTCTGTTTACTTTTTCAAGGCGTGATATCTCGCTAGATATTTAGAATTGAAAGTAGATGCAAGTTTGAAAAGGGTTACGTTTTTAGAGATCTTTCGAACTGTACAAAAAGTTTTTGCTTTTAGTAAGAGATAAAATGTCGTTTTTATCAAAATGTCTGCATGGCGGCAAATGCACCGGCCGGCAGCGATGAGTCGATTCCGGAATCGTTTCAAACAACACGTTTATTATTTAGATAAACATGGATTGACGAAATCAGACTAAGTACACATTTGGAAGCGATACTGTACATTCCTTATGATGCAAAATGTTACACATTCCGCTACATGGATAAAGATGAAAATGAAAACGGTAAAATATATTCCTTTGAGCATTTACAAACAGCAACGGAAAATGGGTCTTCCTGCGAGAATGAATCAGTTATGAGGACGTCAGTAAGCTATATGACCTAATCGCACTTAACATTTTGCATATGTTATTCATGCGGTCTACTAAACTATCCAGGAGTTCTAGACGGATGTACTGCCACTTCTCTTTCAAAGCGAATTTCAGTTCTTACACTGCTCAGGAAGAGCGAGTTCTTTGAGAAACACGTCTGCCAAGAGCATACCAGTCATACTCTATAGGATTTAGGTCAGGAGAGTAATTAGGACAAGGCATGTGTTCAATATTTTTCACTTTCTAGTTTGTCCGATACTTCAGCGGTTCTGTATGGACATGCATTGTCGTCCACAAACAGAATGTCTGGCCCTACCGCACCGTAAAACAACAACCTGACCCAGAGTAATCTCTCTGCAGTACTACTGCTGTGTAATGGTACCTCGTTCAAAGATCTGAAGCGATGTTCTGTCATTGTTCATATAATGCCTGCCCACCTTGGCCATACCGACCAAGTTCCCAAACACTCTGTGTTGTACAGCGCGTTCCTCTCTATCTCCACACTAACAGGTGGCCAGAATCACTTGTCACAGTGTCACAGATTTGTCGGAGAACGCTATTCTGGATCTCTGTTGCTGACCTTTAATAATATGTTCCTTACACCAACATAATCTTCCTCGAAAAGGCATTGTTGAAGTTGGAATGTATTGAACAGGCTTTCGTACATAAGAATACCAACCTCATTTATTCACCTAGAAATGGTTTTGGCTGATACATTTGTACCGGTAGATGTTGAAAGGTCTGCAGCCATCTGACAAGGAGTGAAATATCTGTTCCTTTTCACTTCGAAGGATACATATCGATCCTCTTAAGGTTTGTGATCCTTCCACTACCACAGGCATACTTTTACATAGCATTTCCGTCTTCTGCAGCCTTTTTAAATCGCGATGTGGCACTTTGTGGCACTCCCATTACTCTGGCTATAGTATAGTGACACTTTCACCTGCTTCAAACCGTCCAACTGCTTGTTCATGATCGTAGAAGTCAAATTATGTTTTCCAGACTTTTTCTACTTAATTATTACCACATCACACTGAATTTCACAAAAATAACTGAACATTAATCTACGGTGCTATTTTCGCCAAACACATAATTGCAGGAAGTTTCGAATGAATAAAGCTCTTCGGTGCATAGCCTTTTGTACAGATAACATATTCTACCTCAACACGCTTTATGCGTTTCATTTTCATGCCTCGTGTGTTTCATTCGGATGGGTGAAACCGCTTTTTCAGGAAACTTGAGATTCAATGACCTGCAGCAAACAAAAATTTAAATTTCTTTCGATCAAGATAACCGATATGTTTCTGTAAGCTTTTTCGAAGGCTACTATGATGGAAAGAAGAAGAAGAAAAAATATATATCTATACATATATATATTTCTTTTTTTATGAAATTCTGATTTATTTTGTATGTAATAAAATATGTTAGCTATTAAAGTGTTTTTTTAAATTCAGTTTTACTCTGAATATTAAAATCTATGTCGTTATTTATATCGATCTTCCTCGGGCGTCGTACCATTGGACGACCGGCTACAGGTATTCGAACAACCTTTTAGCTGGTTTGGAATTGTTTCCATACTCTCGAAATGACGGAATGAGGAATTCCGAGGAAAAGAACAGCATCTGTGATATAATGTCCTAGTCCAATGCGTCTGACAGCCCGACAGCATTTAGAAGCTTCCATTCGTCTTCTGGAAGCCACTGAAACACGTCTAGCTAGAAAACAAATTGTAAAATTGTTCTAAACACCTTTCGTCAGCACTTACATGCAACTCCTGTTACCCTTCCCTATAATGTCGGCTTCTTATACGACTGCCTGTTTTGCATATTTCTCGACTCGAAACCGTGATTGGCTGTTACTTAACATATGCAAACTTCCTTCTACCTTTGCAACAAATTTCAGCTTCTTTGATTTAGATTGGCTTACGGAAATTAGCATTTTCCTCTCCGTGCTTACCTTTTGGAAGTGAGTGTAGACCATGTTTTATCAGAAGCATTAGGAATTCAAGAAATAGAACCAACTACTTTACTTCTGACTTTACCATCAACAACAGCAAATAGTGAAAGAAGTATGAGTATTAGGTTGTAACGAAAGTTTCCAGCCACCGCAAACATCGTCAGCACACAGTTCTCGTTGGCGTATTTGCTCATATTTTGTCAAACGATTTTTGGCATTTGAAAGAAAGAGGTTTTTTTTATAACATTGTGTTGTGAAATCTGTGAAAGATATAGTTATCATTAAGTATAAGGTGTCTCAAATGGAACTATCACTCTAGAGGATTAAAACCATCATTTACTTCCAGTTGTGTTGCAAAAAGTCAGCTACATAATATCAACGAATTATGAGTACAGCTTTAAGTACTATCGTTGTATCATGTGACACTGTGCAGGTTTGGTACCGAAAGTTCAAAAACAGTTATCTAAGGAGTTAGAAGCTAGTTTTTCAGGCAGATATGGCGGAAAACTTTCGTTACAACCTGATACATTTAAGAGCCGTTGCAAAAGCAAATAGGGCAGGTCAATGGAAAAATGTTCCCATCACCATCTCAGAATTTCATGATTTTATTTTATTGTGTTGCCTTACCCAAGGAAAGAAGAAATCTGAAATATTTTTCATTTACCTCTTATAGTTTTGGAGTTATGGGGGGTCAAAATACCCCAGAGGAGCAACGTCGAATTAATTTAGGGCCATTTTTTCCACTTTATTG
The DNA here is from genome assembly GCA_038373885.1 of Cheiracanthium punctorium. NCBI lineage: Eukaryota > Metazoa > Arthropoda > Arachnida > Araneae > Cheiracanthiidae > Cheiracanthium > Cheiracanthium punctorium. The sequence continues at coordinate 35,230 of JAWZYV010015809.1, forward strand.
TCTCGACTGTGACTGGCTCAGAGGTGTTTCAGAGAATTTTTTCATTTTATACTATAATATACCTTATATATTAACATCTCAAATTGAAAATTCATCCGAAAATTGTCAGACCCCCAAATTAGGACCCCCAAAATACCCCCAATTTCATAAAAAATACAGTTTTAAGAATGCTTTAAATCTTGGCTCTGACGCGATACAGAAAAACTTTTTGCACAGTGCAGTTATATATCTTCATATAAAGTGAATCCAATGTTAAAATTTTTAAAGGGCCCCAGGGCCCCCTGGTGCCGGGCCCCAAACATGGTTCTAAGCACTAATTTACGCAATTTCGAAGCATTGGTACAGCTGAAGCCGACTTCCCACAGGAGAACTATTGACATGGAGATGTAGTATCAACAAAGTAGTTTGATATTATGAAAAAACATTTCTTGAAGGTACAACTGTTTCCAAGAAAAATCCCAAAAAGTACCTCCCTATTTCGGACATTCCACTGACACGCATGGGGGTATTTCGGCGTCACTTTTAGAAGTTTAATCGACAGTGGCAATATTGAAAATTAACTAATTCTTCATATATCTCAAATATATCCTCCATATATCACAAATAGTTCTTTTACAGGGGCACTTATAAGAATTTCATTACGCTGTATGGGGATCTCTGTAACTACTGAACCGATTAGAAATTTTTTTTCACTGATGGAAAGCTACACTATTCCTGAGTAATATAGGCTACTTTCAGCATGCAGCAAAACTAGTTCTTCTACATGGACACTCAAAAATTCTAGCACATGACGCTATATGGACATCTCTGTAACTACTGAATCGATTCTAAAGATCTTTTCACTGAAAGCTACACTATTCCTGAGTAACATAGGCTAAAATTCATGCATGTAGCATAATTTACAGGAACACTCAAAATAATTCGTAAACATTGCAATAACTTTCTCCATTCACCAATCAAATGTATTCAAATTTTTGAACAGTGCAATTATATATCTTCATGTAAAGTGAATCCAATGTTAAATATTTTTTAAAGCTCCCAGCTTTGCGGCCTCTACCTTCCAGGCCTCTACCTTAAGAGACATTGCAAGAGCAAATCAGGTAAAAAAATGAAGAAAGTTTCAATCACCATCTCAGAATCTCATGATTTTTTTTTTCTTGTGTTGCCTTACCCAAGGAAAGAACACATCTGAAATATTTTTGATTTAGCTCTTTTAGTTTTGGAGTTATGGGGGGGGGGTGAAAGTAACCCAGAGGAGTGACGAATTTAGGGCCATTTTTGTCATTTTACTCTCTCGACTGTGACTTGCTCTGAGATGCTTCAGAGATTTTTTTTTTTAATCTGATAATATACCTTGAATATTAACATCTAAATCTGGAAATTCATTTGAAAATAGGCCGAACCCCGAAATAAGCCCCCCCCCCCCCAATATCCCTAATTTCATAAAAAAAAATACAGTTTTAAAGAATGCTTTAAATCTTGGCTCTGACGTGATACAGAAAAAAAAAATCCCGGGCCCCTCGATACAGGGCCCACAACATGGTCCTTAGCGCTAATTTATGCAATTTCGAAGCAAGGTACAGCTGGCTCTGACTTCGCACATGAGAACTATTGGCATGGAGTTGTAGTTTCAACATAGTAGTTTCATATTATGAAAAGATATATTTTTTTGTGTTAAATCTTTCTTGAAAACGGGGATGCTTCCAAAAAATATACCGGTGGGCCCTGGGGCCCTTCAAAAATTTTTAACATTGGATTCACTTTATATGAAGATGTATAATTGCACTTCAAAACTTTGAATGGAGTTTAATAAAATCTGAATAAAATTTGAATAAATTTTATTCAGAAATTTGAGTGGCGAATGGAGACAGTTAAGGCAATGTTTACGAATTATTTTGAGTGTTCCTGTAAATTATGCTGCATGCATGAATTTTACCCTATTGTGCGGAGGTTGCGTTAGTAAAGAGACAAATGGACTGTAAAATGGGAAATGCGTTTTATTTGATGCATGCTACTGCGTAGCGTACAAGAGAGAAGGTGCGAGGAAAAAACATTGCAAGTATAAGGGTTGCCAAAATGGCGTGATTACAAAGTGCGCCAAGAACGGCGCTTGATGGCCAAGGATGTACATAGCAAAGACGGAACATCCCGCCGGCGTTGAAACATGTTTCAAAGGAAAAAATATGTAAGGTTACATCACTCGTTAACATATAAGATAAGAAACTTACACAATAATTATAATTAGGATAATGAATACAACAAATACAAATTAACCCTTCAAATTGAATTAAAATTGTCTGCAATAGGCAAAATGCAAATTTTAGATATTGGTCTCCTAACATTTGCCTTGGCTGTGCGTATATCATCTACTCTGACATTACCATCTGGGCCTGAAATTAATGATTCGACCTAAAGGTCACTGGTAAGTTGGAAGCTGAATGTCCTTTACTAAAACTAACATACCAGGACTTAAATTTTGTTTTTTAAGCAGCCACTTAGAGCGCTGCTGTAAATGGCTCAAATAACTGTTTTGCCAGTGTTTCCAAACAGTTTGAACTAATTTTTGAGTCCTTTGCCATCTAGTAAGATGATTGTCTCGTTTGTCAATAAAGTTAGGCTGAGGGATAGAATTTATAGGGACCTATAAGGGGAACCTATATAGGGGGAACCTATAAGAAAATGGCCTGGGGTTAAAACTGAAAATTCGTGTGTATCCGTGGGTAGAGGAGATAGGGGTCGTGAATTAAGGATCCCCTCAATTTGAGTGGTTACTGTTAAAAACTCTTCGAGCGTTAGTCTTGCGGAGCCTACCACTCTCTTAAAATGATATTTAAAAGCCTTAACGCCCGCTTCCCAAAGACCGCCAAAGTTGGGAGCCCTAGGGGGCAAAAATTTCCAACTGATACCTTCGGAGGAAATCATATTCGAAACGTCTTCTCCTAACATAGTTTGTATAGGCGTTTAATCTCTGCGGAAGGACCAGTAAAATAGTTTGCATTGTCGCTAAAAATAATGGAGCTTTTCCCGTGACGGGCAAAAAATCTTTTCAATGTAGCGATTAGAGCTTCGGAAGTTAAGTCCGAGACAAACTCTATGTGTACAGCCTTGGTTGTCATACATATAAATAAAGCGACATACACCTTTTGAAGAGACCTTTCTCTGTCCTTATACTTTACCTCGAAAGGCCCACATAAGTCGATACCTGTGTTTAAAATGCCGAACTAGGTGTGACTCTTTCGCTGGAAGGTCCCCCATTATCAGGTTTGCGACAACTGGCTTGTTTCTGAAGCATGCTACACATTCGTGAACTACCTTGCGGAGGCTACACTTCTGCCACCAATGGGCCAATATTTAAACGAACTGTATTTATAAGGGCTAGAGGGCCTACATGAAAATCTCGTTTATGGTAGTATTGAAATATAAGCTTAACTAATTTATTTCCGGCTGGCAGAATCCATGGGATGTCTGACTAAATTTTAAATTAGAATGCGCAAGTCTGCACCTACTCTTAATAATCCGTCGGATGGATCTATGAATGGATTAAGAAATTTCAACTTACTTGAAGGAACTGGCAATCCCCTTTCTAAAGCAGATATCTCGGGGAAAAGTACCTTACCTGAACAATTTTTAAAAGCACATTTTCTGCGTTTTTGTGTTCCTCCTGTTCGAGGAATCCTTTTCCTTTTCAGGAAATTTACTATTTCGAAGAACCTAAAAATAAATGCTAGAATTCTGATTAGTTTGTGAAAATCATTAGTGGATATTGAGCAAATCATTTAAAAACTTAGCGTCATTAATTGAAGTCATTTTGGAAATAGGCTCGAGTTCATCGGCGAAAAGTTCGTTGGTTGAGGCACTAGAATTTGGTACAGTCTGAAAGGCAGGTAAATTTAATTTGAAATGTCTGGTCCTTTAAACCACAATTGACAGGCTGCAAGGGCTTTAACATCAAGTCCTCTGGAAAGTAAGTCAGCAGGATTATGCTCTGATGGAATGTGCTGCCACTGAAACTCTTTCGAGAGTTGCTGAATTTGAGACACTCGGTTACTTACAAATGTCTTGAGTAAGTTTGATGGAGAGTTTATGCATGCGAGGGCTATAGTTGAGTCTGAATATAATATGGCAGAGTCTATGTGCAGTCTTAATGAAGCAATGACTTTCTGTGTGAGGTTTTGAGAGAAGCAGACAGGAGCAAAGCTCAAGTCTAGAAATCGTCATGGATTGGTTTGGGGCCACTCGCGATTTACTGCACAAAAGTTGGCTTGCTATTTCATCGGAATTGGATACAGTTATTATGTAAATCACAGCACCATACAAGCGCCTTTTGAAGATGCATCTTCACACGCACCAAGGCGGCTTTCAACTCTTCCATATGTTGTAATAATTCATATTCGTTGAGAAAATCTGAATAAAGTGTTTGCATAGTGGGATCACGTTCTAAACGCATCCATAACTGATCTAGTCTTTTTGATGCGGTTGCCTTAGAGTGTCCTAACATTTCTTTCGGAGAATCTGGTTTGAATGGCATTTCCACAACGTATCTACCATTCGGTTTCCTATAATGCGTTTTTGCGAAATGTTCGTTACAATATTTTAACTCATCGTTGCAAGTTTCGTTTGTTTCTACCTCTTCAATTTCCCAAAAACGTTTGAGAGTTTTATTAAGGATGTCTAGGTTTTTAGTTAAAAACATTGTTTAGGAGAATTATAAGTCGGGTGTCTGAAATAACACCTGAAACAAAATAACGAAAACAACTTGATTGTAAGAATAAGTTTCTGCTAGCTTTATTTTATCGTCATTTCAATAGAGAAAAGAACAATTCCGCGCCAATAAGGATATCTATTTTTTGAGGAATAAAAAATGATGGATCAGCTAGTTTAACTTCACTTGGAATTTTTAAGTTCGAAATATTAATTTTGTAGATGGTGTGAAACGTGTTATGTTAGGAACAATTAATAAATCTACTTCCCATTGCGAATCCCTAGTTTCATTCGATAAGAGAGCCGAAACTTTTTCTTTATGTTTACCGATGTATTCATTCAAACCAGTAATTGGGATGTTTATTTCTCCTTTCTCAAACCCAATAAATCTGCTGCAGTAGAGGAGAGAAAACTAGACTCGCTAGCAGAGTCAAGAACGCCTCTTAATGGTTTGAATCCCCCCCATAGCGTCTCTGACATGTATTATAGCTGTGTTTATTAAAACTGCTCTTATTTCCATTTAAAAAAAAAAGGCGAGGATTTTCGGGCGCCTGCAAATCAACAGATTCTGAACTGTTAGTTTGTTGATTTCGTTCTTGAGGTTGTGTATGCGTCGAGAGTCTGGATTCACTCTCTGGGATGTTATGACTACTTGTCATGGGTATTCGGCGGTGTGCAATATTTATGAAGCAATGTGTGAGATGATCTAATTTTTTTTCACAGACACAACAGAACTTTTAGAGTTACATCTGGATAATTGGGTGGAATGCACTTAAGCAATTTTTGCAAAGACAGATTTTTTTGAACTAAATCTAACCTTTCGGATAATTTCTTTCCTTTAAATACTTACAATGATACAGAGCATGTGGTTTGTAATTTAAAGGGGATACACAATTTAGGAGATTTGTCTGCCTTAACAAAAAGAGATTTTGGATCTATCGGCATTAACTTTAGAAGGAATATTTATTTGAATATTATTTAAGATTTGCACCTCCTTTCTAAGAATTCGAGGAAATCATCAAATTCAGGTACATCGTTTGTCTTTCAAGGTTAATTCAAATTGCTTGCGAGTGTCTCGATCTAATTTATCAAGTACAATATTTAATAACAAGGCATTAGATAATTTATCTCTAGCGAAATTTAAGATTTTTAATGATCTAAGATTTTTCAAAATGGTATCTAATATGTTGAGTAGATCTTTACCTGATTCATGCTTTTAAGGGATGGAGATTTAAAATGTTTTTGATGTGACAGTTAACATTATTCTTTTGTTTTCATTGCGTTGTTCTAAAGCTTTAAAGAGAGAAGAAAAGTTATCGTCAACAGTTTCTCATGATTTTAGCATCTCCCTTAAGCGATCCGCGTAAATAATGCAATTTTTTCATTTTCAGAAAGTTCAGGATTTTCAGTAATTAAGCTATTAAACTACGTTTTGAACAAGTTCCATTCCTCAAATTTTCGCTGGAAAACGGAAGTGGGATTTTCGGAAGCTTACAAAAGACCTTTTTGGTAGATCACTCTAATAAATTCTTCAACACCTTTGTTTTGCACAGAGTCAGTATTTATAGTTTTTAATTTGTTAATAGAGGTTTTGAGGCTTACCTCTAATTTTTGAATGTCATCATCCACTTCGAAAAGAGAGGTCTCGACTTTTTGGAATTCGTCTTCCTTTGCGATCATGTAGTAATTCGTCCTTAAGCGCCTTCGAAGTTCTGCTGTATAGTAAGCAAAATATCCAATTGAGCCTGAAGTTAAGGAATGTCCATGTTTTCTTGCCCTTCTGTGAGGACATTATTTAATTTCGTCAGTGGCTTTTGATGCCGCCGCGCTTTCGGTTTAGCGCTGTAATAATAAGTCATCTTAGCGATCTGAAATTTATTACTTTAAATTCAATCAAAGCATATAAAATTACTTATTCATAGATCTGGTTTACCTCCGGTCGTCTAAGGACCAGAATGTGCGGAGGTTGCGTAGTAAAGAGACAAATGGACTGTAAAATGCGAAATGCGTTTTAGTTTGATGCATGTTACTGCGTAGCGTACAAGAGAGAAGGTTGCGAGGAAAAAACATTGCAAGTAGAAAGGGTTGCCAAAATGGCGTGATTACAATGTGCGCCAAGAACGGCGCTTGATGGCCAAGGATGTACACTGCAAAGACGGAACAAACCTATGATATTCAGGAATAGTGTAGCTTGAGTGAAAAGATCTTTAGAATCGATTCAGTAGTTACAGAGATGTCCATATAGCGTCATGGTGCTAGAATTTTTGAGTGTCCTGTAAAAGAACTAGTTATGCTGCATGCCGAAAGGTATCCTATATTACTCAGGAATAGTGTACTTTCCCATCAGTGAAAAATATTTTCGAATCGGTTCAGTAGTTACAGAGATCCCCATACAGCGTAATGTAATTCTTATGAGTGCCCCTGTAAAAGAACTATTTGTGATATATGGAGGATATATTTGAGATATATGAAGAATAAGTTAATTTTCAATATTGCCACTGTCGATTAAATTCTAAAAGTAACGCCGAAATGCCTTAATGCGTGTTAGTGGGAATGCCCCAAATATGGAGGTACTTTTTGGGATTTTTCTTGGAAGCAGTTGTACTTCAAGAAATGTTTGTTTCATAATATCAAACTACTATGTTGATACTACATCGCCATGTCAATAGTTTCTCCTGTGGGAAGTCGGCTTCAGCTGTACCAATGCTTCGAAATTGCGTAAATTAGCGCTAAGAACCATGTTTGGGGCCCGGTACCAGGGGGCCCTGGGGCCTTCAAAAATTTTAAACATTGGATTCACTTTATATGAAGATATATAGCTGCACTGTGCAAAAATTTTTTCTGTATCGCGTCAGAGCCAAGATTTAAAGCATTCTAAAACTGTATTTTTTTATGAAATTTAGGGTATTTTGGGGGGCCCCTAATTTGGGGGTCTGACAATTTTCGAATGAATTTTCAATTTGAGATTTTAATATACAAAGTATATTATAGGATAAAATGAAAAAATTCTCTGAAGCACCTCTGAGCCAGTCACAGTCGTGACAATAAAGTGGCAAAAATGGCCCTAAATTAATTGACGACGTTGCTCCTCTGGGGTACTTTATCCCCATAACTTCCAAACTAAAGAGGTAAATCAAATTATTTCGTATTTGTTCTTTCCGTGGGTAAGGCAACACAATAAAATAAAATCATGAAATTCTGAATGGTGATGGGAACGCCCTGCCCGATTTGCTCCTGCAATGCCTCTTAAACACATTAACACATTCCTAGAAACCGATGAAAAATGCAATCAGATGCAAAAATGCAATCTTACTTAGAGAACTTTATAGTGTAATCCTGTGTTTCTAGAAAAATGCTTGTTTGTTACAAAGAAAGATTGAGAATTCATCTTATGTACAAATTCTTTTGAGTAAAAGAAACTGTAAAAAAGTTTAAAATGTACTCGTACTATTGATATATTTTATTAAATATTGCTATTTCATAGTCTTTTTATCCAGTTTAATTAAAATCTTTCTGTACATCATCGATATTGATATGATATCGATCAATATATATTACGATAGTGATGTAAAATGTTTGATAAAGAATATATCAAGTGTACCGGAAAGTAATGTCCTTTTTTTAACATAAAAATTAAGAATAACATAAATAAATAAATTTTCAACAAGTCCTGAATTACAAACAGTTGTGCCTAAGTATGAGACTCATGCTTCTTAAATTTTAAAGAGAGAATTTTATAGATAACATTATTATTCTTTCAGAAAAATGGCCACCCTCCCATTAATTGTCATCATTGTCCCATAGGTTTTAAAAATGGGATAATTCCGATCCTGTATAAAAACAAAGAAAATTTTTTTCTGACCTGAAATAGCACACAACTTTTCCTATATCACTTAAAAGTCAATAAAAATAATTTGTATATTTTATTTATTTGCTACATTTAACTGAAAAATGATTATAAAATGAAAAGTTTGCTGTTGAATTGTTTTTAAAAAATTCACATGCTTGAAACTTACCGTCATTGCTTGAGAACATTACCAATGTACATTCCAAGACCATTGGCAACACCGCCAGCTATGGCAAGGGTGAACGAAAGCCCACCCTTACGTAAGAAAATCGCACAAACCTTTTAAATGCATATAAAGTCTGAAATCTGGTCATTAAAAAAAATTCTTGCTAAGCAAACCATTAAGTTTACTTAAATATGTTATAGAGTAAATTATTCAAAATGTTTAGTCTTAAAATAAATTTTTGGAAGAATATCTTTGGAAAATAAATTTTTAAAAAAAAGAAATAGAAAAAGTGAAATACAACTACGCTATAAAAATTGCAGCCTGTATACGTGGTTGCAGTGTACCACGTACTATTCAAAAACTTTTGTATGAAGTGTCTAAAATTACAAAACTTTTTCTCGTGAACCAATTAGCATTCAAAGTCCTGATAATCTCTGATCAGTCATTGTTGATATTATCAAGGACGTAACTTTACTAGAGTACTGAAAAATCTTTTTACTGTTATTTAGTAGCTGGCAAATGTTAGAGCTATTTGCAAGCCTTTTACACTGTCAGAAAAAACTTTGTATTTTGGTTTAAAATCGAAAGTGTTTTTGCTTCAAATTTTGTTGTCATGGTGGAGAAAACTGCCACAGTTCATGCCATGCTTGCTTCGGCTTCAGACAAAATGTTATGTAAAATTCTCCATAGTAACTTCCGACACGTTTCATTTCCTTTTATAGTCTTTTACACAATTTTTTCATCGTTGTGGTGTAAAAGTGTAAATAGGTCGAGTAGCCAACTCGTTGCCTGATAGAACCTTTTCCACAAGCGATGCTCATTAATATATCCAAATAATTGATATTCTAAAGTACTCTTCTGCTTATAATTTAACTTCTGGATAGGAGCTTCGAAACTTGGTGATTAACTGGTAAGAGGACAACTCGGTTCAATATTATGAGCTTCTGCTATTTCTTTAGAAAATGCAAAGAGAATTGGCGAATTTTGGGGTGATTCGCTCATCTGGGGATTAAATAAGTCTAAAATTCGCATCCTATTCGTCAAATAATTAAATTTGAAATTTGTTGCATGAAAAGCGATTAACTAGAACACGAAATAGGGAGTTTTGAGAGCACTCATTATTGAACCCCCGTCTTTTTCGAATTCTCGAGAAATATTGGCACTATCGCTTATTTGACTTCAGGTTTTGGAATCTTATTTTTGCAAAAAATTTGGCGGCGATTTTTCACTAAAAATCGCTAAGCTTGGCGACATTTGGCGCCCTTTATTAATGGGGCTTGTAATGTTTGCTTCCCTGCATTAGATTTATGCATTATGCATCACTCCATTGTATTTCTTTTACGTAATCACGTACGCGATTGAGATTTCTCTAGAAATGGAATCTGAAATGTTCGTGCAACGTCGGCGTGCAGCATAAAAGAGTAGGATCACTCCAGAGTTCAGAGCAGTTCAGTCAGCTGTTTCATTCGCTACAGGCTCTATGTATGAGGAATACTTTGATATGATTCATATTGAAACGATGAATTTTTGCGAGTTGAAACACAGTACAATTCAATTGATACGCCTTTTTTTTTCGCATATTACTGGAAACTTTATTTTTGTGAATTTCAATATCTATTTTTGGAAATTTCAAAATCTGATTTTTGTGAACTTTCATATGAAGTCTATGTAAAACTCACTTTTTTTCCTTAAATAATTTACAAAACAAATTAAAAATATATAAGGTAAATATGACAATGAAGGGTTGTTTAATCGATTGTATTTCTGTCTTTTTAATCGATTATAATTCTTTGAAGGGGCCGTAAAACAGGTATATATGTATGTGTGTGTTTGTGAGTGCGTGTACGAATATACTACAGCCGTGGAAAAAATTATAAGGACAAGCGAAAAGTCGCCAATTCTAAGGAGCCGCTTGGTTAGAAAAAGTTGCAAATTATTTTTTATGATAAAAATGCGAAAACTAAACATTTTCAAACAAACTTTACGTCGAAAATTTTGAAAATCATTAAAATGCATGCATTTTTAAAATTTTAATAGTTTGCTACTTAATAACAATTATAAGGACGAGCATATTTTTTGAAATTGCAAACAAAATTTGCATACTTTTGTCGTATCATATGATTGTTTTACAATAACCCAGAACTGTTACGCGCAGTAAGATTGTTCATTCTATCTCGTTCTTCATCATGCCAAAGAGCACAAAGCTCTCTGATATGAAAAGGGACAAATTATTGCATACAGAAAAGGTGGAATGAGTGGAACATGAAATTGGCAATGAAGATAAACAAATCTATAACTTTTTGAAGAATCTAAAAGAATATGGCAGGAAAAGCGTACAGGTAGCCTCCCCACTCTTATTATGCGCCAGAAACGTGAAATTGGCCGTAGAGCTTGCTTAGAAAAACAGAGTTCTTCTCAAATTCAAATAGGAATGAATTTACCATGCACTAGCCGAACAGTGCATAATGTTCTGCAGAAGAATCCCAATGTTGGATATGCGAAACTGTAGTCACACTTACAAACTTCAAAAAAATGCTTAAATTAGAATTTCGCTAAGAAGCACGTTTCTTTGGGTCTCGATGGAAAGATCTCGTATTTTCTAATGAAAAAAAGTTTAATTTGCACGAGCAGAGGGTTTTCGCACATTATTGGTATGACTAGCAAAAAAACAAACTCTTTTTTTTTCAAGCGCACAATTTGGAGGCGGTTCTGTAATAGTGTGGGCAGGTTTTGCAGCCAATGGAACAATACCAATAAGGTCCATCGAGGTCGCTTGAATTCAGAATCATATACTGATATGCTAGCTGAGAATTTATTACCTGAAGCACCCCTTATCACAGGTGGTGATTATTTATTTCAACAAGACAATGCAAGTTGACATGTGCCTTGTGCATCACGTTCATGGTTCGAGGCCAATTCTGTGAAACTTTTTGGACGGGCCGGCAGAAGCTCTGATTTAAACCCCATAAGAATCTGCGGGGCAATTTTAGCTAGAGAAGTGTATAAGAATGGGACACAATATGCAAATTAAGACGAACTGATGTCATCCATTGAATTGGCGTGGAAAAACATTTCTAAACAAATTTTAACTAGACTTCTGAGTCAATGACTGGACGATTAATAAGGGTAACTAGAAAAAAAGGTGATTTGTAGAATATTAATTTATATTCTGGACATATTTGATAATGTCCTTATATTTTTTTCCATGTTTCAAATAATACATTTGTCTTAAATATGTGATTTAAAAATTTTGTAATTTAATTTCATACTGAAAGGTTTATAATGTTTCCTAATTACAAGTAGTTAGTTTATGTTTGATTTTGTTTGTAGTGATGATTATTTTAATATGCAATACTCATTGTTTCAAAGTGTCCTTATAATTTTTTTCCATGGCTGTATAACGCATGAGCATTCACGCAAGCGTGTCTCACATCTCACATTTTTCCCACCGTGCAAAAATCCTGGCGGCGCCCATGTCCAAAACATGTAAAATTATACGGGTAAGAGCATTGCAATAAAAATTAATGATAAAGAATTCATTTCGACGAAGGACAATTTTTTGAAACAAAAAATATATACTTTTTCGTAATTTAATTATAACCATCGAAACAGACGACGATACCAAGAAGAATAATATTTATTCTGACATTGTTATTCCATTATTTAATTTTTGATGTTGTTGCTGCTCTTAAAAATGTCAAAAAGGCTTAATATAATTTTTATCAATTTTTTTCAACAATTCTTGCAGTCAAAATTTTTATAAAAAGAGTGACTTTCAACACATCTTGACAGCAAGAGGTCATTTTAGAATTAATAAGTAGAAATAATAACCTTATTACTTTTCTCGAATTATATAGCGATTATTTTCGCACCGGGCGTGAAAATACTGCCGAGTTGTTAGCTGCCAGTCGGTTGTTAGGTAGTAATTCTCTCATTCAGTTAGCAATCGAACATCCCTAGACTGTTTTAGAGTGTCTTGGACTCTTTTAGCCATTCACAAATATCCCTTAATGCTCCTCCTTAAGATCCTCCTCTGGGCGGAGAAGGTTAACAATTTGGCTTTTCAAATCGAATCGGGAGAATTACACATCAGGGTAACTTAAATTACTAGCAAAATCAAGAATAGTAGTCTCAATTGCTCCAACAAAAATTGTGAGCATAAAATCAAAAGAAATCAAGTGGTGATGACTACCCGAATGTGGTCCAAAACTATGACAAATTGCTTCATTTCTGTGATTTCGGTTGGGTAACTATGGACCACCCGCATAAAATTTTAAGAAATAATTAAACGGAAACAAAATTTTTTACTAGCTATTCATAAAGTCGAAGTTTTCCCTGATGAAAACAATATTTTCCATATTATTGAAAGCTTTAAAAATTCATAACATTGAAATTTACAAAAAGCAGTCGTATAATTATCCCGCTTGACCCTGTTATAAAAAAAAATAGAGTAAGCTTAAACCCTGAACGATGGCACCATCAGTGATTTCGATACGCGTTGTTCTCGAATATATTTACTTGACTTGTAATTATATTTGAAAAAAAGAAGAAGACTTGTAATAAAAGTACATTTAAAAAACTTAATATTAAGAAACGTTCTTTTAATACGTGTAAATCACTTTTTGTCTCAGTATAAGACATGTTTAGAAATAAAGTGACTAGTTTCTGATTTTTCTTTCTGTTATAATAGTTGATGGGCAGGGAAATTCCCCCAAAATGTGTCTAAAATCGTTTAAATTAAAACATTTGTTTAAAAGTTGAAAAGGAACGTCTCCTTTTCGAACCTTGTGTTCCATTTATTACGGTGTACCTCTCAAAAATTTTGGTTTCTGCTAGTCTCTCCTCCGCATGAAGTAGGTGGAAATGACTTCATCGTCTGAAATTGAGGACTGATCGTTTGAACTTGAAAAATTCCCAATATACGGGTGGCTCCATATTGCCTTCTCAGAGAACAAATTTTATATCTATGTCTTGAGCACTCGTCAGTGTACGTCACAGTGCGCACTCGTCAATGTCCGTCACTTGTTAAATAAAACCCTTCCACAGATACTTTTAGTAATAAAAGATAACTTTATTTCAGGAGCTCTCTGGGCACTATTACAAACAAAATTTTGTATTTGCGAACACTTCAGACTTAATAAACAGTTAGTTATCTGCATTAGAAAGTTTCTTTACTTTTTCTCTAAAATCGGGTTAACAGGATTTTATGTGTGCGTTCTAAATAACCTTTCCTTTGCTTAGTGTTTAAGATTTTTAAGATTGTCAACATTATTTCGTCACAGGGAGATAAAATCCCTCTACATAATTAATATCTGGAATTGATCTCAGAGGGAGGTTAATCGCCCTTAGGTAATGGAGAACTTATATTAAATAAATGCAAGGTATGAGTTTTAAATATTACAAATTTTTCATATGTGGTTTAAAGCATATTTTATATATGTGTGTGGTGTAAAATATCATATTAAATGATGATTTTTAATACCGACATTAATTTTAGAATAATTTCAATCAAATAAATAAGAAGGGAATTATTGTAACGTTTTAATTTTTACTTTTCGAACATGTACCAGTAAGGAAAGTGTTGTAATCATGAAAAAATTCGACTTCGAGATTTGGGTGTATTTACACGTTTTGAGGTCTTCTGAATTCATTTATACTATTTTTACGAGATGTATGTATGTATGTATGTGTGTGTGTGTGTGTGTGTGTGTGTGTGTGGTGTGGTGTGTGGGTGTGTGGTGGGTGTTGTGTGTGTGTGTGTGTGTGTGTGTGTGTGTGTGTGTGTGTGTGTGCATATGTGTGTGTGTGTGTGTGTGTGCATGTGTGTGTGTGTTGTGCATGTGTGTGTGTGTGATGTGTGTGTGTGCGTGTGTGTGTGTATGTGTGTGTGTGTGCGTGTGTGTGTATGTGAGTGAACACGATAGCTCCTAAACGGGACATTCGATTGAGCTCAAATTTGGTTATATATGTTACAAAACCACCGTCGTAAGACCGGTATTGATTTTGATGTTGTATAGGACTTGTATTTTTTCTACAGGAGTACGTCAAGATTTCTTTTTACATTATGGCGTAGGGAGAAATTCTTGAAAGTGCGCTAGCGTTTAAATGGCGCATTCGATTGAGCTTCAATTTGGTTATATATGTTTTGAATTATTCATCGATATAATTTATTTAAATGCATGGTAATGATCTTAATCGTAAGTGTTCGAAAGTCGAGTGGAGCCACTTCAGATTTTTTTATTGTATAATGACCTCTATATGACCTCTGAGTATATTAAAATCTGTTTTCGATTCTAACAACGTGCTTTAAAAAGCAGTAAAGGATGCACTACTGAATACGGATATAATTTACTGTCATTGAAGTAGGATAAATTATATTAGCTGTTAGTCCCTTTAGTATGGACCTTATTTATATTTTCTCGTAACTGCATAGAAATATTTCTAGTTGTATTGTTTTTTATCACTGCTATATACTATAAAAGTAATCAAAGTGTTTAATGAGAAATGATTTTAAGTTAAATATAGTTTGATCGAAAATATCAGCGTTCTAGAACAAATGTTGATTAAGAAATTGTTTCAATTTCAAAAAGAAATAAAACGTCTACATTAGGTATTTAAATGGTAAATACTAATGTTCACAGAAACTTATTTCAAACCTCAAATTTTATTTCTCTATATATTTTCTCTAACTAGCTGTCTGTTTCTTTCAATCCAAGACAATAACTACAGTACCTTAATAATGACAAGTTTACTTGTCTTGAATGAACAATTTTATCATCAATTTAACACAAAAGATTTCACTCTCAGTCAGGTAGCTAAATTTCACTTTCATTTGAAGATTTCTACGATTCATCCGCCTATTTGTAACTGTAGTTAAGTAATAAACGGGGTAAAAATAAATTTCAGTTAATTAAGCATTGTATGAAAGACGTGAGTAGTTTAACAGCCAGAAATTTGAATGATGTTTGCTAGATTTATGTTCTAATTACTAAATAAATACGTGGAAAGTAAGTAAAAACGTCCTTGGAGGTTGTATATGACAGTCTCAATTTTCTACCTTATCGTGAAGATGAAATAAACGAGTCTCTTTCCAAAGAAAAGAAATCCCTCACCACTTTTAAGCCAGCCATTAAACCTGCTAATTTGGTCGTAGGTTTCTTTTGAATAATATGCTTATTGAGTAATAGCTTCATACGTGTTTGAGTAGCAACTTATCAAACATGTTAATTGGTGTCTTCGACGAACGTATATGAAACATTACGAAAATACGAAACATATTAAGTTGCTAATTAAAGAAGAGTTTTTCTCCCCCTCCTTCCCTTATTCTTTTCTTTTTTTTTTTCTTTTTTCTTTGTTTTTCTTTACTTTCTTCAAACCTATCCACCCGAAATCCCGATACACGTTGCCAACTTCTAGATAGATGAGATTTATTTTTTTCACCAGCCTTTAATTATTGTAAATTCTTGTTCCGAAGTTTGTCATTAAAGAAAACAAATTATCTCTCGTCTCCGGTTTTTTTTTCTCCAAGACCCCAGGCCAAAAATGATAAATTAGAGCATTCTGTCAGTTGCGGAGTCACCTAAAACAAGCTGTTTGTCGGCGCTTTTCTTCTCATAAATCCAATTAACATGGTCGTCAAACACGCATTTCCTAGCAAGATGACTAGTTTCATCGTTAGGGTGGGCAAAACACTCTTTTTAAGGGATCATGGGGATTAAAAAATCTCTCCA
>JAWZYV010015810.1:0-50093 GCA_038373885.1 Cheiracanthium punctorium
TTGTTGTATTCATTATCCTAATTAATATTGTGTTTTTTTTTCTTGTCTTATATGTTAACGAGTGATGTAACCTTACTTATTTTTTCCTTTGAAACATATTTCAACGCCGGGCGGGATGTTCCGTCTTTGCAATGTACATCCTTGGCCATCGAGCGCCGTTCTTGGCGCACTTTGTAATGACGCCATTTTGGCAACCCTTCTACTTGCAATGTTTTTCCTCGCAACTTTTTCTCTTGTACGCTACGCTACGCAGTAACACGCATCAATAAAACGCATTTCGCATTTTACAGTCCATTTGTCTTTTTACTAACGCAACCTCCGCACAGAAGTCTTATTTCATGTCAGTTTGTTTGTTTGTGTTGTGATGGCAACGCTAAGGGTGGGCGATCATCCTAGGATGAGGGGTTATCTTAAAATGTAATTTTTAAAAATATAATTCCCAAATTTTGTACATCACCTCATTAGTGTATGGGAATGCTTTTGTGCGAGGGTCATATAAAAATGTAGAAAGTGTAACTTTTTGAAAATTAACGAGAGGAATTTTTTTAACGGAGTCTTACTTCCGACCTCATTTTGAACACTTTTCTCAATTTACGCTGTCCACTTATCTCTAGTAAGAATTAAAGCCCGTTACCACCTTTTTGGGACACCCTGTATCAGTCTTGGTTTATAGTATCCGGAATCATCATTAACCAGTGTTCTGCTTAAAAAAAAAAAAAAAAAAAACAGTGGTCTGCTTTAAAAAAGAAAAAAAAAACTGTATTTACGTATACTATTTCTAAGCTAATCTAAATTCATCAACGCGGGTTTCGAAGTTTATAAAGCCAAACAAAACAGTCGTTTGAATATCAAATCAATGCTGTACAGCTTCTCATTTCCATAACCCTAAGAATCTGCGCTTTATGCCTTTGGAAACTATCTTGGCGAGTAATCGCATCATTTGGATTTTTCCCCCTTTTTTTTACGGTCAACGAATGCAAATAATCGGTACTTATTTTACCGCCGATAATTCACGCCAACAAGTTTTTTCGCCAAAGGATTGCAATGCACTACATTGTAACAATGAATCTGACGTATTCCACACGCACACGAAATCGCTCTTTTTGGCTGACTGACTGTAAAATACATAAGTACCAAATAAGCTTGTTTTGGTCGGAAGTATGATTTTTTTATTAGATTCAATGAAGAATTTACCCGTATATTTTAAACTAAAAAGCGATTAACTGTATGAACTAGTGTAATTACACACTGTACGCCGTGTAAAGATAGGAAATAGATACTAATATTTATAACACTATTTTTTATAATTTTCATATAAAAAATAGTGTTATTCCATTAGTGTTATGCAACAGTAACAAGAGAGAAAAAAATATTTACAGAGATTTGAACTTATACTTTACTTATATTAGACTAATACTATATTAAAAATGTCAAAAATTTGTTACAAATGATAGTTATACGTACCAATATAGACTAATCACCACCAAAAAACTTCTTCAGTTTTTTTCGTCTCCTATTCTTATGAAAACAAACATGGCGCCTGCCGGTAGATACTCGGATGTTGCCATCGCTCGACTGTTGCATGAACAGAACGCATGCGCCAATTTTCATCGGCTGAATGCCGCTCGTCCGTTATGCGGGCCGAAATTTCTTTTCAGTTCAGCGTATTTTGATCAAATTTAGGCATATGGCCCGATAACTCAGGCCGGATATCGTTCCGAACATCGTTTTATGGGTACCGGACCGATCAGTGTCTGCCGCACACATAACAATCATCGTTTTTTGATGTAATTCCGTGTCTGGGCCGAGTACCGAATTTCGGTGAGCGATGAGTTGCGATGAATACCGGTGGTTGGCCGAGCAGAAACTGGGAATTGTTGCTTGTAGGGTACAGATTCAGTGCAATATATTGGGTTGGCAACTAAGTAATTGCGGATTTTTTTTAGAAAATCAAAGACAATTTTTTCATGGAACTAAATAACTTTATTCTGTAATGTATTGCCCATTTTGATCAATGACCTTTTGCCATCTTTCAGGCAGCATCATAATCCCATGTTCATAAAACTTCTGGTTTTTATTAGCAAAAAACTGAATCAGGTACGATTTGACATCATCATCATTATTGAAATTTTTACCATTCAAGGAGTTTTCTAAAGATTGAAACAAAAAGTAATCAGGTGGTTCAAGGTCAGGACTATATGGTGAATGTGGCAAAACATCCCAACCAAGCTCCAATAATTTTTGCCGAGTGACCAAAGATGTGTGCGGCCTTGAATTGTCATGATGGAATACAACACCTTTTCGATTTTTCAATTCGGGCCGCTTTTCTTCAACTGCATTGTTTAATTTCGTTAGTTGTTCAATGTAGACATCAGAATTGATCGTTCGGTTGGGTTGTAAGAGTTCAAAGTAGACAATTCCTTTGTAATCCCACCAAACTAATAACAAAACCTTCTTTTGATGAATATCAGTTTTTGATGTTGTTTGAGTTGGTTCACCTGGCCTGCTTCACGATTTTTTCCGCTTGATATTGTTGTAAACAACCTATTTTTCATCTCCAGTTATCAATCGTTTTAAAAATGGATCATTTTCATTACTTTCTTTAGTAAATCGCAGCTGTTAATGCGTTGCGTTAAATGCGTTTCTTTCAGTTCGTGAGGAACCCATGTATCGAGTTTTTGAACATAGCCAAGTTGTTTTAAGTGATTTTCAATGCACGTATGTGATACATGAAGCTTCTCTGCAATCTCACGTGTTGTACTGTGACGATCTGAATCGATTATTGATTTGATTAGGGCGTCATCAACTTCAACTGGACAACCAGAGCGTTTTTCATCTTTGAGTGAAAAATCACCAGAATGAAATTTGGCAAACCAATTTTGACACTGCCGTTCTTTTAAGGCTTCATCACCATAAACAGCACATAACTTTTTATGAGCTTGCGATGCGTTTTTCCCTTTGCGGAAATAAAAAAGCAAAATATGACGAAAATGTTCCTTTTGATTTTCCATTTTTCAACGAAGGCCAAGCGAAAACTACGCAACCGATCGAAGAACTTTTTTTACTGATTGACAGCTGAATTGCCAACTATCAAATAACAAAATGTGTTTTACATTTGTAAATCGTCTGCAAACCTAAAAATTCAACTGAAGCCATCTATGAGTGAAATCCGCAATTACTTAGTTGCCAACCCAATAGATTATGTTTGCCATATTGGAAAGAAGAGAAAAGCAGGGAAATAATTAAATTAAGAATAAAAATCCAGCATAAT
Source organism: Cheiracanthium punctorium (assembly GCA_038373885.1). Taxonomy (NCBI): domain Eukaryota; kingdom Metazoa; phylum Arthropoda; class Arachnida; order Araneae; family Cheiracanthiidae; genus Cheiracanthium; species Cheiracanthium punctorium. The sequence continues at coordinate 3,272 of JAWZYV010015810.1, forward strand.
ATAAATATAAAAATTACTATATGAAAATTCAGGGAGGCGCAGGTGCCTCCATGCTCTATGCTGCCGATGCGCATGGTTAAAAAACGAACCGTTACAGTTTAATTTTTTTGCTTAAATCGGACAGTCTTTAACGCTCTAAGTGAATTACTTTTTACAGGACGCGCCTCGACAGTTTCTACATATATACAGGGTGTCCCAAAAAGGTGGTAACGGGCTTTAATTCCTTACTTATTAGAGATAACTGGGTAGTGTAAATTGGAAAAATGTTCAAAATAAGGTCGGAAATAAGACTCTGTTAAGAAAAATATCCTCTCGTTACCCACTTATCTCTCATAGATAAAGAATTAAAGCCCATTACCACCTTTTCGGGACACCCTGTAGAAATTTACTATGTTTGAAAAGTTTAGGTGGCACGAATTATTTTTAATAAATATTTATTTACCGTGAATGTTTACGTTATGAAAACCTATTTTTAAAAACTTGTATAGTATTTCTCTGTAGCTATTGAAAATGAGCAACGTGAAATTTTAAAATTCGACTAGACTAATCGACATTTTAATTATTTTTAAAAAATGTAGTGTAAGTAAACCAGTTCAATAAGCATCTTCTTAATTGCATTCCGAACATTATTAATTTTTTTCATAAGGATAATTACATCATTAACATAACGAAAAAAAAAATCATTACTTCAGCAAGCTATTCATTCTAAGAATTATTATTTAAAACCAAAGAGTTAAGAAGATAAATTACCATGAATGAGAATAAACTCTTGCACTTAAAAAGAAAACCAGTAATAATAAGCCATAGCTGATTACAAATCAGACTGAATGTGATTACATATTACAGAGATTGTGCATGTTAAATCTGTCTAGTCTTAGACTCTTTATTTGCCTGTTAGGTGAGAGATGGTATTTAAAATATTCGAAACTGCTATAGTTTGTTACTGAATGACTAGTTCTGGACTTTGTCCTAAGAATACAAAAAAAAAAAAAAAAATTAAAAAATAATTGAACAATCAGTTTATTAAAAAAGCGCTGAAATTAACATTATTGTTATTATTAGTCCTTTGTTTATTTCTATTTATGTTTTAATCTGAAACTGTATACTTACAAATCATTACACTTTTTGATTGATTATTTTTTTGTTTTCACGCAGTTCCCTGCGTTCTTTTTGTATTTTTATTTTTTCTCCCTACACTGGAATTTAAGCATCCCTATTTATTAGATTTTTATTTACACACGCAGAACCTGATTTCTTGTGCGCCCTTTATATGTGCTGTACTAGGAGTTGTGGAAATCCTGATAGTCATTCCAGTTCTTACTAGGCATGAAGTACACATGAGTCAGTTACAAGAAATTCTTTATAACGCCATATATTTTGCAAATTGTATGGGGGGTATATCTTTCATACAGTGTTATCTGGTAAAGTGAGAGACGATACTCTGAATTCATTCATTATTGTCATTCAAAGCAATTGGTTCTTTTCCCTCCCTTCCCCAACAAAAACAAGTGGAGTTCGTTCTATGAAACATACTAATGAAGCTAATCGCATAATAAGATAAACTGCATAGTAGTGTAACTAGTTGCATTATTTCTGTATTATTTTCTTGAGTATGTGTTTATGCAATAACAAGTTGTTGTACTGCATAAAGCACAAGGGGGAGGGGGCGTTGTTATATTATTTTTAAATAAAACACTTAAAAAGCATTTTGCTTAACTGTATTAAATCTGAATTTTTCGAAGTGTTGTGTATTCTTCAAAATCTTTTCGCATATTGTATGTGTAGTTCCAAAATCATGCCGCAATGGGTACGACTAGGTACGGCGAAAAATTTCCAACATTTCCGTACCCTTTAATTTTCGAAATGTCGCTGAAACTTGGGGAAAACACTAATAGGCAGTGGCGGACTAACGTTAAGTGAGGCCCGGGGCGGTCTCCGAGTTTCCCCCCCCCCTTTTAAGATTATATTTTTTAACCGAAAATTACATTTTAAAGCTAACATTCATAACTGAAAAAAAAAAAAAAAATCTGGAAAAATCTATTAAACTTTTTTTTTTTCTTTACTTTTACATTTTGGTAAAATCAAAAAATAGTCTGCTTCGACTGGTTCGTAGAAAATTAGTAAATAAGTTCGCGTGAAACTAAAACTCATTTTATGTTGCTGGTACCAGCTTGTCCAAAGCATATAGAAATTATGATAACATAACTCAGTACATTTAAAACTTTTAACTATCTACACTTCGCATATTAAAACATACCTAAACCACTGAACCTTAAACTTAAATTTGTTTTGAAAGGAGATAGTTCATTCTATTGAAGACACTTTTATTCAACGGAAACCTGTTTTCAGAGGAAAAATACTTTGGTACCTTTCGATTCCGTTTAAATCCACCTTGTAACCCCAGGGTTATTTTTTGCAACCCCATTTGAGGTAGCAATCCAAAGATTGATAATCATTAGATTAGAGAATTACCAAATAATAATAATGATGATAGAATACTAATTTAAACATTTATAAAATAAAAAAACTCTTGCTCAAGGTAAACTCATTTCCATTTTTAGTAAATTGCTTTCTAGTTTCCGGAACTTTTATGTGATTAGTTGTAAGATACAATTTATGTTCTTTACACACATTTTATATATTTCAGTTTTTTCTTCAAATTTCAATATTCTTTAAATTATAAGCACTTCTGACGAGCCAAGCACACAAATATGATATAGTGGTCACAATAACAATATGTATTCCCGTATTAGATACATGACGAAATATTTATGGAGAACGGAAAACATGTTTTTAGAACTATTAATTCTCCAGTTACTACAGGGCAAACACTAAAATTATGTATCAAGTGTGATGTTTATGACAACGCTACGCAAGGGATATTTGCTTAGGATGGAGGACTTTCTACGGGGTTTTAACGCTTATTCACGTTACATCTGGAGAAAACAGACGTAAACTCCAGACCATTAGATCGATTGCCACATGACGGGGCTCGAACCCGAGATCTTCACATTTCAGCCGTCTACCATTTTGAGTGTCTTATCCACTCGGCCATGGTGGGGCTAAAGTTATGTATTAAGTATATCTTGTTTTATAAAAATAACTTGAACTGCATTAAAGAGCTGATGATCTTTTTATATGCTTCTATTACCGTGTTAACTCGCATAACTATCGCCCTCGCATAATAGTCGCATCCCTGAAATTTGAAAGGCACAGTTTTTAGAGATCTATAGCACTTATATGGCTTTCATCTCAGTTGTTCCGAAGTACAAGTTCAAACATTTTTTTTATTGCAAAGTACAATTTACAGCACAAGGATGGACAATTTTACATCCACACCCAAAGCCGGAAGTCGAACCCGGGCCCAAAGGATGGTCGCATCCCTGTTTTGAAAAAGAAAAACTCATCAAAATATTTTCCCCGCATAAAAGTCGCAGTCACGTATTTGATCTTCATTTAGAAAATAGAAAATTATCAGCTGTACTCTTTCGAACTATAGCGCTACTGATGCCTTCAGTAAAGAGATTTATTATAAATTATGTTATTAGAATTCTTCGTCAAAATTTTCTCAAAGATTATTTGCGAATTTTATGTCTATAAAAATATTACCATAAAAAGAAAATTGCCTGTTTTTTTTTTTGTTTTTTTTTTTTGTGCAACTGACGAACATAGAGTATTCATAAGCAGCACATATTCTGTAAATATTTAGTAAGTTTTTAAGTTTATTATAATTAAAGGTAGGGAAATTTCGTAAATAAAAATTCGAAATTCTTATTCACTTAAAATTTATATTCAATGTTAATTAAAAGCATTGTTGCAATTTCAAAACATTTGCCTGTTCTAGAGTCGTTCTTCTGTCCGTAACGACGACTTGACAATTACTAAAAAGCGATCTGTGTCTAAGCTATCAGTAGGCTCCAAATGCTCTGTAAAGCTGTTTCAGTAACGCTTGGAAAAGAGTATTTATTAGCTCACAATATATCCTTAACTTTGGGATCTTTATTCCTGTTCATTGACTGCAGCATAAAGCGATGAAGGGCCACACCATGGCACAGTGGTTATGTCACTGGAAATGATAGACGGTCAAAGTGTGAAGGTTCCGCGTTCGGGTCCCATCGCGTGGCTGTCGGTCTAACGGTCTTCAGTTTTGGTAGGTTTTCTTCAGATGTTACGTGAATACGCGTTAGAACCCCTTTGAAAGTCCTCTTACCAAGGCACTCCCATCCTTGGCAGATCGCCCTAGAGTAGCGTTGCCATAATCACACGAACAAACATAAAGCAATGAAAGTCGGTGTACCCACCAATGAACGCTGTCTTATAAAACTGGTCGACTCTCTCCTTTCCTACCCCCTTTCACTCCTCAGATTCTCCCCGCAGTTCGAAAACCCAAGCTGATCTCTGACGAGGGGGGCTCTACGGAAGCTGACCGTTTTCACTCCCCCGCTTTAGTCGACCAGTTGTATAATGAATCGGAGCGAACGGAGCCCTTTTTCCCCAAAAAAACCCCCAGGGATATCCCTTGAACAGACGAGCTGAAAACTTCTTGTCAAGCTTTCTAAACTTTCTATTTATGCAATTAAACAGGTTTTGGCACATTATTTTTAATAAACATTTATGAACGTTTATTCACATTTTTATACATTTAAAATTCTTTGTAAAAAAAAAAATAATGTTTTTTAAGGCTGTAAGGGTATACTTTTCGAATTCCGCGCTCGATTTGTGTGCACATTTAAAATTGAAAAAGTTGTGCGCGCACAGGCCGCAGCGTGACACAGCTGGTATATGCGTACGGTATACATAAGCGATACACATTTTTCTCTCCATGTTGTATTTTGTTCTATTTAATCAATAATTATGTACGTGAATTTATTAGTTATCAATAATTATGTACTTACGTTGTAATGAACAGTAATCCTGTTTATTTGTAATGAATGATCGATTTGTAATTCAAACTAGCTGTGTACCCTTCATACGGGAGGAAGCAGATATTTTTCTAATACACCTGATTAAAATTTATTCAATCAGAGCAAAACTATGGAATTGTTTCACTCGTAACCTGGCATTACGATAGTTGGAAAAAAAAAAACTACTTTACTTCGTGCAAATTTGTAATATAGTTTGTTTGTTTAACGTTTAGAGTTCTACCCACAACAGAGGAAGTTATTTGAACTTCATCTATGAAACCATAGCTCTTGAAACGGTTCGAATATTTCCGATAATAACCTAACCTGAATGGCTATCCCTGATCAGCAAATCGCAATTCGTAATCCAATAAGATTCCGCAAAGATATGGTTTACATCAGTTATAATTAAATTACCAATGATAATTCATTCAGAATTTTTCATTAAATAAATAAACACGTACATGCGATACCATTCTTTATTTTTATTTATTTATTCTAAAGTTAAACAAGTATCTCTCTATTCTAAAAAAAAGTAAGGGCCGCTGTCGTCGCCGCTGTCAAAATCTTGTTCGCCTATCTTCTCCTAAACCGTGGGGATTTGGAATACATTTCGACTAAGGTGCCCACAGATTCGAAAAATTCCGAGGAACCTGCTAAGCTGACTAAATTTCGAAAATCGAATTATTTTAGAAGATATTAATAAAAAAATAAACATAATGGTTGCCAGATTTGGCATAAAATTATTCATTCATTTGCAACAAAGCGTTTCCAAGTATCTAGAATCGCGTGTAATTTACAAACATGAGTTAGAATTACGCCTATTTTACGCCAAAATAAAAACTATATGAAATAAGTAACTCAAAATGTGTTACACAAAGTTGACAATTTTCAAATAGTAAGTTCACTTAGACAACAGGAGTTTAGAATTAGTCATTATTCGTTTTTCCAAAACAAAATAACTAATATCTTGAAAATGAAAAATAATTAAAATGCAGATTATTTTAAAGCCGGTTCGGTCCACCTGGATTATTTGCTACCAGTAGAAATATATTATATATTTAAACTATGCCATTATAGCAGTTATAGTACACTTTGGATATTTGCTAGCGCGACGAGATGGTACATTCGTGGTGCTAAGTACGCCAATCTGCAAACGATTATGTAAATGAAAATATGGATAACGGTTTTCCGGTAACCTTAAATGAACAGTAATTATAGGTTGTGAGCATGTGTAAATCATCAAATAATGAAAAGTCGCCATGGGTGGCAAGCTATCCTATCTGTTCCGTAACTTTTATTAACTTTACACGTACGCGAGTCGCCAAATAATGAAAAATCGCCATGTGTGGCAAATTCGCAAGGTGTCCAATGGTTTTTACATTATTAAAAATACAGCTGAAACAGCTGTTCTGATTTTATTACGCTTTAGCTCCTAATTAATATAAATTTGAATGGCAAGCTTAAATATCATTGTGTTTCTGAGGAGTGCAAATAATTTTTCCAGCGATTATAAGCGGAGTCTGCACTCCAGGTGTAGTATAGCTCAGGAACCGTACAACACGGATTCCCATAACAACATACCTTCCGTGTTATGAGGGGGAGGGGTCTACTGTAGTGCGAAGTTTGAATTTTTATGTACCCAGGGGCGTAGCCAGAATTTTTTCATGGGGGGGGGTTACGACTACTGCAACTCATATATATGTATACATATGTGTGATAATGCAGTGAAGTATATACATTTTGTATGGCAAAAAATTTCTCATGAGGGGGGGGTATGACCCCCCCAACAACCCCCCTTGGCTACGCCTCTGTATGTACCAATGAACATGCAAGAACCAAGCAATGTGTAGCTCAGTAACATTCTATCTGATCCAATCTTCGGGTTTTGTCTGTTGAAATGATGCCTTTTTTACGAATAAGCCTGATTAGGGGCCGAATGCCTCATACGAAAAAGCGAGCGTAGCGAGTCTGGGGGCCTTGGCCCCTAGTATTATAAAAGCATTCTCGCCATTATCTATCTCTCATATATTTAGGCAGAAAATATTTAATTACAATCAATTTTCTAAGACATAGAATCCAAATGACCCCTGTCACGACCATGCCCATGCACTGCTATACATGATAAGGATTTCATTAATAATGATTATGAACATACTGTTCACCTCAAAATAGTAAAGGATATCTATTAATAGAAACTTGTGGGAAATGGTACCGAATATACGATTCCTTCTAAGTTTACTTTAAATCGTATACTATAACAAGTCTCATATAATCGAGATTATTTTATACTAGCTGTGTGCCCGTTCTTCGCACGGTAGGAAAAGAATATTTTCCTAAAATAAATACCTGTGCCATAAAAAAAAATGCGATTTAGGTAGTCTCTTTTGTTGAAACTATCACGGTATACATTAACGCAACGTAGGATTATACTTTAGTTAGTTGCAAGACGACCGTTGAAAAATGATGAAGAGACCACTTTTAATTTCACGAAACATTTATTAATGTGGCATACTGTGCTTCAATTCATATTAACCTAAAAAATCTAATACTACCTATTACTGTCTATTACTTATTAAATGTTATTGATCTTCGTTTCCCCCCTCTCTAATGCTCAATTTAAATAATCAGTGTAGGACTTTGAAACCAGTGGTGCCTTTTCTACTCTTTGATGATTCTTAGCAATTTATACATTAGCATAAACAATAAACATTATTTATAATGGTTGACATTAAAACACCTCTCCTTATCTTTTTAAGCATAATTCTTGTCAGATTGGCGCAAATTTAGCACCGCAAATTATTTCATCTCGCCGTGATAGAAAATATCCAAGGTGTACCAATCTAAATATTTAAATCCTCTATGGTTTAGTTTTGTGATAAACATCAAACTGTGTAATCTCGTGGAGATATTTAGAATCGCTCAAATATCGAATAGGGTGTTAAATTGTGTAGCAGAGTTTAGAATTTCACGCAATTTTTTAATTTATGATGTTACGTTCTGACCATGCTTGTTTAGTCTGGTTATTTATCACAGTTGTTTTCAAACGGATTAATATTGTAACTCACTTGCAACAGAGCTTATGCAAGTTAATTTTGAGATGCTGGTGTGATGCCTAGCTAATCAGTATTTCAAATATTTTTCAGAGCTATGTTGCTAATGGCGTAAATTTTGTGGAAGAACTTGTTAAATTTCTGAATTTCCGCCGAAAAATGTATAATTAATATATGTATACCGCCAAAAGTTGTCAAAACTTGGCGACATTTTGCGCGATTTTTGGAATTCATACTATGGCTGTCGTTAGGCCGATAATGAATACTATGTTTTATGTTAATTAGTATTTTCCCCCCTGTGGCCCCTTTTGAATTTCTCACTATTTTAAAAATTGTAAGTTTCCTTTCGTTGTTATGGTTGCTGAAAAATCATAGTGTTCAAAAATCGTCAAGGGTAGCTCATGCATTAAACAAAATACTTTTAAAATTTCATAATAGTAAATTTTTAGTAAAATTTCTATTGCATTTTTAAACTCGTGACATCAAAATGACGTCATTTCATGTATGATAAACCACTTTTATTTATAGTTATGTCTATCTCTAGCATATAGATGATATATCACATGATCACTATTGCTTCCAAAACTTATTTGCGCTCCGTAGAAATACAATGATGTTTGGTGTTGCCATTGTAAAGGCATGTTAATTACAGGAGCTAAAGCGTCATAATATCAGAACATATGTCTCATTTTACCGAGCTGTACAAGTCTCCTTTAACGTGTTACACGAAAACGATCGTAATGTTTTCGCCGTGTTCCAAGAATTCGTGTTGTAGACCCATGTTATAAAGGGTTAAATTGTAATCTGTAAAAAATGAAATATGAAATTAGTTATTTATTTAGTGTGAATTGACAGTGAGATCAACGTCACTTTTATGTAACAAGTGTGATACTGTATTAAGAGTTCAATAAGGGTATTAAGCTTTTTTTCTCAGAAGTTACATCACGAACGTTTTCATTTAGAAAAGCGACATGATTTTCACCGGAGCAGGGTGCATTTTTGACTTTTAAACGTAAATGATGCATCCATTGTTTCATGAAGGTTTCTTTAATTTAGGTAAAGTCGTGTGTAACATAACTGCGCTAATACATTGTCCACGCTTTGCGAATTGCAAGATAAAATTGTTGTCAACACCATGCAATGTTATTTATGTGGTATATACTATATATTAATGCTATAAATTAAACCTCACAAAAAGAATTATATGTTGTAGAAATCAGGCATTTTTCGAAAGCATCAGGCATTTTTCGAAAACTTCTTTCGTTTTTGATCGCCAAAATTTGCACTCATGACATCAACTTTTAGTCACGATTCAAGTATTTTTCCACGTTTTGAAATTCCGCATTACTGGGTTTAATTCGAAATATAAGTGCAAAGAAAATATTCGTTTCCCACCGTGCGGAGAACGGGTACGCAGCTAGTCAGATCTATTAAAATCCGTATGTTCGTATCGTGCGTGGCTGAATGACATTTTCGTACAAACTTTGTATAGTTTGACTTCGGATCGCGTAGAATATTGGCAATCTGTCCGTGAAAGTGAATCCAAATAAGCGGGTCGGGTAAAGCCAGCGGAGTGAATGTACGTGTTTCCTCTTGTGCTGACGTCCACGCTCAGTAATCTATAATAATCTGTAATGCACTGAAATATTGCATGCGGGACTTTTATTATCATTGTTATTAATGAGGATATCAGCGCGGAGTCTGAGCGGCACGTAACGGCCAGTATGAATGTAGCTTTACTTCTTCATAACTACGTCTAAGTAACTGAGCATCAGTCGTACATCTGACTGCCATCCCCATCATCTAATGGACGTACCCGTTTCCTACTATAGGCCGGAAGTTTAAGTTTCTACGTAATCCGTAGTCAAATAGTATCGGTCTATGCCTCTGAGCTAGAATTCTAACCAAGTTAAGAACTTAGCTGAGTGATCGAAGTATCTGCATAACAATTTCGAGCAAACCTTGACAAGGCGCATCTATTGCGGGATTTTCAATTTACGACAAACTTATTTTCTATACATCGGCACGTTATCGCACATTTCGGTCCTGGTTTTCTGTGGGGCCCGAAAAGTGAAAGGTACCGAAATATGTTTAAATGAAATATATCAAAATGTAAATAATTTAATTCATTTTATTAATTTAATTTATAATTCAATTAATTTAACCACATGATATACATTTTTCGGTACTGACGTAGCATACCGGTGGACCACCTAGACGAGCGATTTTTCTTTAAGATAAATGCCGGACAATTGAAACTATTGATGATATGGAATACGATTGGCAATAGTTTGCTAGCACATTTCACGTAAAAATAGTTTGGCGCCAATGACCACCGGTATATTACGTTCAAGAATTGATTAACACTCTCTATAGGCCTGCTTTCATTTCGAGGCTCCCTCTCACCTACTCCTATTCCATTACCTAAGGTGACCAAACGTCCCCGTTTTCCGGGGCAGTCCCCAATCTCAGGACGTTCTCCAAATTGTACCCACAGTGTAAAACGGGAATTGGGGAGAATTTTTAATTATTGCATTGGTTTTTAATTAAATTAATGTTAATTATTTCACTAATTATAAAAATTGGGGACATGTCCCCGATTCTATGTTCAAAAATCTCGCCACCTTACAATACGTCCCCAATTTTTGAGGACAGTCCCCGATTTCTGCGGTTCTTTCGGGGCCATCGTGATTCTACCGGGCCTGCTTGTGCATTCCGATGACTCATCCAAAGAGTCCTAAAGATGCTCACGTATTGGTTCCAGCACTTAGATACATCATCTAACGGTCGAATCTAACCAATCAGGCCACGTTCGTAGGCCTTTTTTGGAGTGCACAAGCAGGCCCGGTAGAATCACGATGGCCCCGATTCTTTGGGATTTGTCCCCAAAATGCAAAACAGCATTTGGGGACAATTTATAATTATTACATTGTTTTTTAATTAGATTATTGATAACACTAGTCAACAAATTTGAACTTTTTTTCTGCCTCTGGTTTGTAAATGGGTGGATTTACTTAATTTCGGGGTACTGAATTCACTGGTAAAATCAATTTATGTCTATCACGTCACATTTCCAAGAGGCACAAGAAAATCAGCAGCAATACCGACAAAATTTGATATAATTGAAACTAACAAGAAATTCATATTAAGACCTTAATAATTCAATATTATTTCATATGTATGCATTAGTTTTTATATGTATACACATGCCAACATAGATATCATCTTTTTCCTGTCCAAAATGCCCTTCCCACTTGGTTTGAATGAGGTCCAAGCCGCTAACTCAATATTTGTCAGTCTGATATCAAAAGGATGGATCGTTGAACAATTTTTCTATTTGTGGTCCAATAAATATACTTTCTTTTAACTTTGCTTCACTCAGCTTGTGAAACTTTTCTTTCAAATAATTGAACACCTGACCTCATTTAACAAAGTTCTTCATAAAACCAAACTTGATATGAATCGGAGACAAACTGATTTTATTAGGCTCAACCAGTGGAGTATTTTTCACATTTTCCTTTACAGCTACATGTGATTTCCTTTTAAGCCACTTTACTGTATAGTGGCCAAAGTTTCATAAGTTTCTTTCACGTCTACTGCATGAGCCAAAGACACAGATGGAAAAGTATTGCCATTATGCAGTAGTACTGCTTTCAATCTGGTTTGTCCAAGAGTCAATAAAGAGTGACTATTCCTGATAGTTATGTTGTACACCTAGCTGCATCAGCAGACCATTGACATCTCTACATACACACATTGAATTCTGCATATCAAAATATGGAGCGAATGAAGTACCTTTTGATCTCAAACAGGAAATTTTTGTACCTGGAGCTAGATCGTTTCATTGTTGCAATCTCGACCCCAAAAGTTCAGCTTGCTGTTTTGGAAGTTTTAGATCGCGAACCAAATTGTTCAACTCCTTTTGATTAAAGGGCTGAAGCGAAAAATCTTGAGAATGAGGGGAATATTTTCTACAGGTTCTTGATCAGCATCTTCAGATTAACTTGTCATTGTTTCTGATTCTATGTTTTGCAGATTGCAGGCAGACAGGCAACCTTTCATTATGTCACTGGCAAATGCACTGAAGATACATTTTACACTTAATTTTATTTCTAGTTTTGATAGAGAATGCCCTGAAATATTTGTAAGAGAAAAGTTCTAGACTGGAAAATTATCCTTAGGCTAACTCCACACCATAGGAATTGAGAATTCATAGCTCGACATTTTCCTTTCAGTCACTTGGTTAAAGTAGTAGTACATGTTATGCACGAATACGAGGCGCAAAAGTTTTATCTTGATCACCAAGAGAACTATCAAAATATAATTTATAGGCCTTCTTAATCAAATCAGTAATTGTTTTTTTGGAGCTTTTTGGGTGAATTTCTCACAGACATAACAAAAGTTTTCAGGGGGGGTTAAGACAACAACTATGTTTACTAGTTGTTATTTTTAGTAAACGTAAGTTTTAAATATATGTATAAAGCAATTTTAAAATAAAAATACCTCTCAATAGAAACACTCACTTATTAAAAAAACAAAACTTATAATACATTCTTAGGCTGAGATAAATACAATAGTAATTGCACCATGCACGATTCAACATTCACTAGGTCATAATGTTTATTTTGCACTACTGGATTATCTCTCCATCTAATGAATAACACTTGCCTGTGGAGCATCTGACATCAAGTGACAATTTGTTGATCTTATAGCACTCTTGTACCAAACTTTAGAAAAAAAAATTAAAAATTAAACATTAAAATAAAAGAACGGAAAATAGTGAAATTAAGAAAAACATAAATAAAAATCCTTAAAAACTCAAATCTTACGCGCTAGAGCATTTTGAAAGGTTCATTCGGATTTTACACACCAAAATACATACTACAATTGATGTATCACATTCCAGAGGCAAAATGGCTGTTGAGTAGTGTAATTATTTCATTAATTATAAAATATCCCCAATCTTGTTTCAGAATCGGGGACATGTCCTCAACTCTAAGTTAAAAAATATGGTCACTTAACCATTACCACATGTATGACTAACAAATACAGGGTGATTCATAATGAATGGGACAAAAAGAAAACATGATTGTGAACGTTGTAATTAATATATTTAGAAAATTCAAATTTACCTCAAAACTACATTTATTGAAGTTTCTACAGGTGTTCAATATGTGCCCCTCCGGTGACACGGCGTTGATTTTGAGGTACTCCGCAAAAACGAATCACGAATTCTTTCAACCACTTCGGGTTTTGTTTCTTTTCGTCCTGGGCTTTTGTTCTTGCCAGTCAAGAAGAATATATTTGATTTCTATAAAAATAGTTGCGGGTGACATAGCTCCAAGAGAATCCTATACTTTTTAGCACGCCCCGCAAGAAAAGTGTCACGATTATTTTTAACAACATTGACATCTGCTGAAAAATGGAAGTATGCGAGAACAGGTGGATAGATTGTCCAATGCTAAAAAAAGGGCAGCCATTGCCGTCGCTCGACTTAACTACCAGCAAGATGGCGGACGGTCAAAACGTTCATCGCGTGCCACAGATCTAGAGACCCCTTTTTGACGCAGCTGGCTGTGCCCCACAGTAATTTTGTGCACTGTGCCGCACAGCCAGCCGCGCCAAAAAAGGGTCCCTAGATCTGTGGCACACGGTGAACGTTTCGACCGTCCGCCATCTTGCTGGTAGTTAAGTCGAGCGATGGCAACGGCTGCCCTTTTTTCAGCATTGGGAAAGGGTTGCGCCTCAAAGGGTTAACCACAAAGCAAAAATAATTTTCATCATTAAAGTAAGAATTAAAGTAAGAAGTTTAATATTTTTTTATATTAAATAAAAATCATAAATCACTTCCAATCCATAATATAGAGGTGCCTAAAAAACACTAACCTAGTGTTTTCTTCATTATATATCGACCTTAGACATATGGAATTAATTATAAAGTTACTTTATGGTGCCGAATAAAAATTTCAGGATATTAAATGTAAATAAATACAATAGACCTCTATACATTAAAGAAGTGATGTAGGAGTTTCAGTTTTTCTCATAAAAAGGCTTACAGATTCAGTACAATATAGATTATAATTGCCATATTGGAAAGAAGAGAAAAGAAGGGAAATAATTAAATTAAGAATAAAAATCCAGCATAATATAAATATAAAAATTACTATATGAAAATTCAGGGAGGCGCAGGTGCCTCCATGCTCTATGCTGCCGATGCGCATGGTTAAAAAACGAACCGTTACAGTTAATTTTTTTGCTTAAATCGGACAGTCTTTAACGCTCTAAGTGAATTACTTTTTACAGGACGCGCCTCGACAGTTTCTACATATATACAGGGTGTCCCAAAAAGGTGGTAACGGGCTTTAATTCCTTACTTATTAGAGATAACTGGGTAGTGTAAATTGGAAAAATGTTCAAAATAAGGTCGGAAATAAGACTCTGTTAAGAAAAATATCCTCTAGTTACCCCCTTATCTCTCATAGATAAAGAATTAAAGCCCATTACCACCTTTTCGGGACACCCTGTAGAAATTTACTATTTGAAAAGTTTAGGTGGCACGAATTATTTTTAATAAATATTTATTTACCGTGAATGTTTACGTTATGAAAACCTATTTTTAAAAACTTGTATAGTATTTCTCTGTAGCTATTGAAAATTAGCAACGTGAAATTTTAAAATTCGACTAGACTAATCGACATTTTAATTATTTTAAAAAAATGTATTGTAAGTAAACCAGTTCAATAAACATCTTCTTAATTGCATTCCGAACATTATTAATTTTTTTCATAAGGATAATTACATTATTAACATAACGAAAAAAAAAAAGCATTACTTCAGCAAGCTATTCATTCTAAGAATTATTATTTAAAACCAAAGAGTTAAGAAGATAAATTACAATGAATCAGATTAAACTCTTGCACTTATAAAAAGAAAACCAGTAATAATAAGCCATAGCTGATTACAAATCAGACTGAATGTGATTACATATTACAGAGAATGTGCATGTTAAATCTGTCTAGTCTTAGACTCTTTATTTGCCTGTTAGGTGAGAGATGGTATTTAAAATTTTCGAAACTGCTATAATATTTGTTACTGAATGACTAGTTCTGAACTTTGTCCTAAGAATACAAAATATATATATATATCCCTCAGTTTATTAAAAAAAAAAACGCCATATCAATAGCATTATCTCTAAAGCTTACAAAAAACTTGGTTTTCTTAAGTGCAAAACTAAAGAATTTTCTAACCTTCATGCATTAAAAATCTTATACTTTCGTTTGATACGCTCTAATCTTGAATATTGTACTCTTGTTTGGGATCCCTATTATAAAAATAAAATGAAAATTCTTGAGCGGGTGCAGACTCAGTTTACTCGTTATTCATATTACAAAAGTAATCCTATTTACATTCCGAATATTTCTTCATCTTACTTGAGAAGTGTTTTTGGTCTTCCTAGTTTAAGTTCTCGTCGTGATCTCTTTTGTTTATTATTTTTTTATAAAGTTGTCAATAATATGGTAGACTGCAGTGATATTCTTCAAAGTATTTGTGTAAATGTACCGAACAGGTCTCTTCGTAATAGCCATTTATTTGTGGATCCAATTATAAAATATAATTACATATACTTTTCGTTATCTAAATTTTATAAAATTTATAATAAGTTTTCTTTGGATTTGGATATTTTTAACATGTCTTTTAAAGTCTTTAGAGTTAAGTGTTTTGAACTTTTGCAGTCATGACTGGTATTTATTTTATCTCTGTATTTTATCTTTTTTAATTTTGTCTTATGTAATTTGTCCTTTTATGCATCACTGTAAATGGATTTTAATCTGTAGTGTACATTTCTTTTATGAAATAAATGAAATGAAATGAAAATTTTTAATAACAAGAATACGGCGATATACTTCAATTTTTCATACAAAAATAATGCAGTTATTAAGGCGATTTTAAACGATCTATCTTCAGAATTTTCACCAAATTAAGTAAACTGATTTTAAATTAGAGGAATTCCTTAGTTAGATGTTATTTTTTTTCTAATTTAAACAAAAAATCATTTAAAACTAATAAACCACCGCCACGTTCTGATACGATCTAATAAAAGCTATCTTCTCCATCTTATGAGCCCAACTCGTAAGTAAATGAGAAAGAAAAGAACACAAAAATGCGTAGTCATGGAGCTGTGCCTGGTAAGATTTTAGGGAAAACGACACCCTTCGCGCCTTCACGGCAAACGAAGAAAAGGGACAATTTCGCCATGTGGTGACGTCCGAAAAGTGACCTCAATGCCCTCTCATTGGGGAAAAACCCCATCGTTTAAAACTGTCGTCTTTTTTGCAGTGGTCAATGATGGCGGCACTATCGTACTTGCAAGTTAGGGTACGCAGGAAGTTGGGAGACGGCTAGCCCCTCTAATTGCTTTTCACTCCCCCATTTTAGTCGACCAGTTGTATAATGAATCCCAATGAACTCATTTTGAGGAAGTAATCGGAAGGAAACGAATTTTGAAAAGCTTTAGCGTAATATAGTTTAAGGTGGTCATACTTGCAGCCACAGATGGGAAAAATAATTGACCAATGAGATAATAGGTTTCATTTATTGTGTTTAATTTCACATGTAAGGGAAATTCATTGGAAGTTTTTTCAGATGCAGTTTTTAGCATTGTGTTTAGATCCAAATGCCCCGACTTAGTTGTTCAAGAATTGTTTTTAAGCCTTCTAATTTGTTCCACAAATGGTGAGCAAGTGAGTAACTTAAATTTTCTAATTCGTTTATTAATTTGCTTGATTTCGGCAACAGCTAAGGATATGAAGCTTTTTGATTCTTACTTTTGAGAGATTCTTTGACTTAATTTTCGCGCCATTGGTTGCCGACCGCATTTGCGCTCTCGACTGGGAGACTTAAGGTGTCTGGTTCAAACCCAATTAGGGTACGTCGACCTAACCGTTCGGAATTTTCCTTGTTTTCTTATTCCACTGACAAAAATAAGAAATTTTCACATGAATTTGCGTCGATTCACAAATTCATTATAATTCCCATCCATTCTCAAATATAAGAAAATTTCGCATAAATTAACGTATTTCGTAAAAACGAAAATTACGTACCTCTAATTATAATGTATTTTTCTGATACCAGTATTGTTTTAGCATTAGAGAGTGAAATACATATATGTAATGTATAAAAAGGTAATTTGGGTTTTACTAGTTTGGGTATTGTTCAAGCGGGTACTTTCACTGTAAGTTTTGCTTTCCTGTCATACTTGCCACGTGCGCTCTGGAGCTATGTTTTATTTATTTTGTTATTTGCCAGACATCAGGCCGTCGATTCTGAGTTCTTTAGATGTACACGTGTCCCCACGCCTTTGTAGCCCCGGATGCGGGTCATGTTGGGAAATGTGTGTGGTTCGATCAGAGATAAGAGAGAGGAGGAGTTGTGTCTTCGCAGACCACGTGGTGTGGTAAGCGTAAATACTCCCGCACATCGAAAATCGAGGGACTTCTGCCACTAGAACTGCTTAATGAGTCCACGCTGATTCTTGTACCCGTCTCCCCTCCCCTCTTCTCATTCTAAATTGTAACTTAAATGTAATGTTCAATAAACCATATTACCTGCCTTAACTCTGAAACTTTACTTGAAATATCTGACGTCACAAATAGCCGACAGGATGATTGCCTGTGTGCCAATTAAAAATTTTAATTTGTAAAAAAATTAACGCTCAAAAGTCCGGGAGACGGGTTCATCGCCCATCGTTCGCAGGAGATGCAGCGCGCCTCTTCACCGACCAGCCGATGGCCTACTCCTTGAGTCCGCTCTCCACCGGCCAACTTCGTCGAGCCCTGCTCTGGGAGATTTCAACACCGACTGATGAGTCAGGTTATCTTCCGAACTACTTCACAGAACGTCCTGTACGTTCTACGTCGTTAATGCTGAAAGGGAAGAACGTCTGCATTGATGAACAGCCTATGCGGTATTTCTGGAGCGCTCATCATACCGAAATCTGCGCCTCCTAATTCATCTTTTTTTTTCTTTTTCGCACGTTCGCCACAAACCAAGAGAAACACCTGTCATCATTACGGCGCGGCGGTGCGTCAAAATTTACTGCCTTCGTTGCCCCAAAACAGGGCCCCTTTTCTCCGTGCCGAATATTTTTGTTTTTGCGGTTGACCGAAACTCCTCCTGCCTGCATTGAACTTGCGAGAGAAGATATTTTTTTTTGTGTGTGTTTTGTTTATTGTTGAAGAATGGCGATTTCAACTTGTGGATATTGATTAAGTGAAGTAAGCAAATTATATTTTCAGAGTTGAAGTGAACATTACAGTATTATATTTAAATGGTTATTAATTGTGTGTGTGTTATTTTAAAGGGCTATTTTAGTGTTGATGAAAAAAAAAAATGATATATCTGCATTTTTCCCATTAGTATAGTATTTTCATTAAGGTAAGATTTTGTAAATTTATTGCAGTATTATTATTAATGCTGCTAAATAAAAATTCTGAATGCAATTATTAAATGCTTCTCCGTTCAGGTAAAAATTTCAGCATGTCGTTAGATGGTAAAGAAAATACACAAACTATTGCCACTATGTCCCTGCAAAAAAGTGATGAGTTTATTGCCCCCTTTAATTTTGAAGATAATATGAGTTTTGAAAGTTGGATAGCATATTACGAACAGTGTTGCTTACAACAAAATAAAGATGAAGACTGGAAATTTCAAAATATAGGAAAATTTCTTAAGGGGGTCTGCCTTAACAACATACATAAATAATATTGCAAATTGTAATAATTGGCAAGAATTGATTGAAATACTGAGAGAAAAATATATTTCATGTACCGTGTTTACTTTCATGGATTTTACAAATTTAAAACTAGAAAAAATTTCGAATCTTATAACTTATTTTCATGAAAAATTAGAAATAGGTAGAAAATTGGGGCTACCTAATAATATAATATTAGAAGGATTGACCAATGGTCTTCCTAGTAATGTGAGAGCACTTTTAACCCTGCAACCACCCAGTAGTGCCACCGAGTGGCTTAAGGTAGCGTCAAAATTAATTAAAATTCACGAACCACCCAAACAGGCAAGTTTTACCTCCTCGCCCAATAATGCACAAAATTCTAGTTACTTTACACCCAAGCTTCGGAATTTTAGACCCTACCATGCTCCTGTTTATAACCGACCAAATTGGCATCAACCAATTCATAATTCAACCCAAGGGCGAACCCAAATAAATAATTGGCCCCGTTTTCGACCCCTATCTCAAAGTCCTCAAAGTTTACACCATCAAAATAATGTCAATTATCAAGAAAGCACACTACCTAGAACTCCATGTAGAAAATGTGAGGGGCTAGGGATAAGTAATGCTTTCCATTGGACGCATACTTGTCCCTTTAAAAGTAACAACCAAATTGCGACAAACCCATATGCGACACCAATTATGACTCACCCGAATATGACTTCGAACACCACTATTTTAAATTCACAAAATAATGGTACTGAGACCTCGCGAGAAGAGAACTTATGACTATTTACTGTACCCGGGTACCTAAGGAAAAAATTAACTGAACCCAAAATTGACAATTTTGAATTTTTAAGTGTTCCCTGTGTCATAGACACTGGTTCTACACTCTCTGTCTTGCTGCAAAGTTTTGTTGGACGATATAATTTAGAAGTACAGAGAGTCTCGCCTTTAAATGTTACTCAAGCAGATGGGACTGCTGATACTTGATACAGTGTGTTATGTTAATTTAGAAATTGGAAACATTACTCAGTGTGTAAAATTTTTTATAGTATATTCAAGCCTGCCATATGCCATATTGGGTTTACCAGAGTGTAAAAAGTTTTGTTTATATATTGATTGTGTGAATTTATGTGTTTTTCAAAATAATGTTAGATTACCTTTATACAATTATGATGCCTTACCTATGTCTCTACATTTAAATCAACCCAGTTCTTCAACCGATAGCAAAGCCTCTGAGGAAAGCGTTCCCCCTCAGACTGTTTATAAAGCTATCAATCCAAAATTAGAGGAATTATTAAATAAATATGAGAAAATCTTTGCAAAAAATAAATATGATATTGGTCGTATTAATGTAGAACCTCAACGTATAAATTTAACTTCTGACTTACCTGTTTGCCTCAGGCCTTATCGAACCTCTTCTAAAGAGGAAGACGAAATTAATTCTCAGATTGAACAATTATTAAAAGCTGGTTTAATAAAGGAAAGCAATAGCCCCTATGCTGCACCCGTCACTTTAGCGTATAAACGCGACGAGGGTACCAAAACTAGACTGTGTGTGGATTATCGTAAATTAAATAATATAGTAAAAAATGATGCCGAGCCTTTGCCACGTATTGACAGCTTATTAGATAAACTAAGTGGGGCGAAAATATTCTCAACTCTTGATTTGGCGTCTGGATTTTGGCATGTGCCCATCCACCCTCAAGATACTGAAAAACTAGCCTTTGTAACTAATACAGGTCTCTATACGTTCCAGGTCTTGCCATTTGGCATTAAGACAGAGCCTGCTATATTTAACAGAGTCATGAGAAGAATATTAAATAAATATAAAATTAAATTTGCCTATAATTATTTTGATGACTTAATGGTTTTTTCTTCTTCTATGGAAGAACATATGCAGCATTTAGAAACTATTTTCCAAATTTGTTTGCAGGAAAATATTAAATTGAAATTATCTAAATGTAACTTTGATAAGGACACTATAAAATTTTTGGGGTATGAGGTTAAACAAGGTCAAATTACTCCAGATAATGCTAATATTGAAATTATCAAAAATTTGAAGCCATCTACTAACGTAAAGGAACTACAGAGGTTTCTTGGTTCTGTAAATGTTTATAACAGATTTATTGATCGGTATGCAAAATTAAGACGTCCTTTAAATGATTTGCTAAAGAAAAACGCTAAATGGGATTGGTCAACAAACTGTGAGAAAAGTTTTGAAACCTTAAAAAATATTTTGATATCTAAACCTGTGCTACAATTATACGACGTTAGATTACCTATCCATGTATTTATTGATGCATCAAATTGTTCAGTTGGAGCTGTGTTGAAGCAGCCGGATGCCTCAGGTATCTTGCACCCGATTGCATATCATTCGAGATCGCTTCGATCATATGAAAAGAATTGCACTATAACTGAATTAGAATGTTTGGCTATCGTTGATGCCCTTGATAAATTTTATCATTACCTTCACGGTCAAAAATTCATCATTCATACTGACCACGCGGCATTGGTTTGGTTAAAAAATGTCAAAAATTTAAGAGGAAGATTATTCCGCTGGTCCCTTAAATTAAGTATGTTTGACTATGAAATAAAGTACCTAAAGAGCTCAACAAATGTCGAAGCTGATATGTTATCAAGGATTCCTCCTTCTCAACATCTCCAACTAATTCAACCTTCGGTTTTATTGTTAGATGCTGAAGAAATTAAAAATCAACAATTAGCAGAAAATATGCATGGTCCTAAATATAAAGTCATTAATGATTTAATTACCATAAATAAGAAAGGATTCAAAAAAATAGTGGTGCCTATGAGCTTAAGGAAAACTTTAAGGAAAAATGCACATGAAAATTTTGGCCATCCTGGTGTTCAAAAAATGTTAAGTATAATTTCACCTTCCTATTATTGGCCTCATATGACTCAAGATATTTCCAATTATGTTAAACATTGTTCGACTTGCCAATTTAACAAAAAACCTAAACAGAAGAAATTTGGTTTGTTACAGGCTGTACCTGCTACTGATAAACCCTTTGAATGTCTTTCTATTGATACTGTAGGAGGTTTCAACTATTACAATTCAACAAAAAAATATCTACATCTAATAATTGACCATGCTACAAGATATGTTTGGGCCTTTCCTTCGAAAAGTGTCACTACTGAAACCTACGTAAACTGTCTAAAACAAATATTCAACATTCAAGTTCCTCAAAAGATACTTAGTGATAGAAATGCAGCTTTTACTGCTTCGCGTTTTAAAAAATTCCTCAAGAACTACAATACTAAAGAACTATTAACTTCAGCTCATCATCCACAGACAAATGGAAAAGTAGAGAGGGTAAATCAATCCATAGTTACTAGATTAAAATGTAAAGTTAACTCTTCACCTTCTAAAATTCCTTGGACTAAGTTACTAGAGCAGGTTATTAGTGAATATAATAACACACCTCATTCAGTAACGAAGTTTACACCCATGCAGGGGCGTAGCCAGGGGGGGGATATCGGGATATATCCCCCCCGAAATTTTTGGATTAGTGATGAAATTCCGTCTATTTATACACATATAAGTTCATATCCCCCCCCCCGAAATATTTTCCAAGGGCATATCCCCCCCCCGAAAAATTTTCCTGGCTACGCGCCTGCACCCATGTATTTAATGTTTGGAAAATTGCCATATGACTCACCTATTTCTTAGCAAAAGAAAGGACAATAGAATTTCATAATAAGATAAAATTAGATATGACAATAAATTCATAGAAGCTAATTTCGAACCAGGAGATCTTGTAATTTATGAAGAATTTAACTACCCAAATACACGTAAATTATCTCCTACTTTTTCAGGTCCTTATTCAATTGTAAACAAATGTTCTTCAGTTACATTCGAAATTGATAAACCTAATTACCATACTAAGAAACCTACGGAAATAGTTCACTCTTCTAAATTAAGACCTTATTTCCCACCTGACAAATTAAAGCTAGCCCACGAAAGTGATTAAATTTAATTAACAATAATTGATCTAAAAAAAAAATAGAAAAAGAAAAAAAAAAAGTATTCAAAATTTCTAAGTGTTGGGTTTGGAACCCTGAATACTCGACATGAAGTCTATCGTCTATCCTTTTTTCTTTTATGCTTCTACCAACCTTTCTCTGTCACCCGCTTCTCTTAGTCATTGAAGAAGTCCCCAAGTCCGAGTGTGTGCGGTGTAAGTGAAACTGCACCTTTTTTCTTTGTATATTTTATAGATATTATGCAAACAATAAATGAAGCTAGACTTAGACTAGGCTGGGACTTCCTCTCAATAATCCCCCAGTTTTTTCCAACTGTCTATTGAGTCATTTCTTCCCCTTTTTTGGAAGCTATGAGGCAATAGCCAAGTTTTCTCTTTTGTAGTTGACAATTATCTTCCTTTTTCGGGATCATGTGAACCCATTTTTGTTGTCATACTATGGAGAGTTTAAAGTTTGGGCAAACTTAAAATGCCTACAAGTGGTATTTACTATACCCCATACCTGTGTGATGGTACTGCTGTTTCACAGCTATGGTCTTCGAAATTTTCTACACACTACGCACATTTTTACATTTTTTTTTTTTACATTGCCTTTACACTAAATAAATTTACTCCATTTTGCCAAGTTATTTTCATTCCATTCACTTTATGCCATGCAAGCCAAAGCCATAAGTACACTGCTGGCCACCCAAATTGCAACACCAAGAAAAACAAGAGATATCACAACAAAATTTATTGTGTAGATAACATGTTGACCAAGTAACAAATGATTAAATTTACAGCATTCTATGAAGCGTGGTTCCTGCCAAAATCAGTACCCAGAGTAGCCGCCGTTGTTGGAGATCACAGCTGCCACACGCCTCGGCATTGATTCAAAGAGACTTTGAATGTGTTCTTGGGGTACAGCAGACCAAGCAGCTTCCACACGTTGCCAAAGTTGATCTGGTGTGACAGCTGGGGATGAACTCTGGGTCAGTCGTTGAGCAACCATGGACCACATGTTTTCTATCGGCGAAAGATCCGGAGAGCGCGCCGGCCAGGGAAGCAATTCAATCTGGTGATTGACGAAGAACCCTTGGACAATGCGTGCCACGTGTGGCCGTGCATTATCCTGCTGAAATATGGCTGTTGGCAAGCCCTGAAGGTAAGAAAGGACAACTGGCTCCAACACCTCGGAGATGTAGCGCTGGCTGGTTAAAGTACCGGCAATGCGTACTAGAGGAGTGCGAGAGAGATATCCGATACCGCCCCATACCATAATACCCGGTGCAGGACCAGTGTGACGGTGCATAATGCAGCTGTTCAGCATCCTCTCTCCACGGTGTCTCCAGACTCGAATCCGACCGTCGTGGTGTTGCATACAGAAGCGTGACTCGTCAGTAAAGAGAATTTCATTCCATTCTGTCGTCCACATCCTTCTTTCATCGCACCATTGGCGGCGGAGACGTCTGTGGTTCCGCGTCAGAGGTAGACAAAGCAACGGACGTCTTGCGGACAGACCATTCTGCTGTAAACGACGTCGAATGGTACGCGCAGACACTGGATGATGCGTTACAGACTGAATCTGCTGTGATATGGTTCGTGATGTGACTGAGCGGTCCGTCACTGCCATGCGTACAATCTGCCTGTCATCACGTGACGTGGTGCACTGAGGTCGATCACGTCTGTCCGTCGTACCCTCCTGCACCCAACGATCACATATCCGCATCACAGTTGTTTGGTTTCGTCCAATACGACGACCGATTTCCCTGAAAGATAACCCACAATCTCGGTATGCCACTGTCCTTCCTCTGTCAAACTCGGATACTTGATCAAAAGATGATCGTTGTTTCCTACGAGGCATAATTTATCGTTTTTTTGAAAAAAAAGCAAGAAAAACACAATTGCTGTACTTGAAACCGTCGAAATCTCCAAGCCTTAAATAGCGCTTTGAGGTGGCGCCACAGGCGCGCTTGATGTGCGTCTGCGCTGAAATTCTAATCATTTGCATATCTCACCTCAGCTAATGCATGTTGTAAATTTCATATTATTTGCATGCTTCCTTCAGGGTGTTGCATTTACGATGGCCAGCAGTGTATTTGCCAAAGAAAATGAATGTCAGCCATGTTTATTCCATTTTGTTGAATTATATTACTATATTTTTGTACAGTATTATTGTATCCCACCTAGGTTGTAAATATTTTACTTGTGATATTTTGAAAAAATTTATGCGCACTCATTGTTTTATTTTTATTTAAGATTTTCGTACTATTGCATCATTATGTTTTGTCAAATTTTAGAAACTGCATCCTGCCCCTCAAGTGTTGTACAACATAACTCCAGAATTCTAGTCAGAAAAATTTAAGGTGTCTAAACTTGAAAATTAGATTAGTTCGCAGTTTTAAGATTAGGTTGCAAGGACGTCTGACTCGCAAGTGAGAGATTGGCCACCTCAATGATATTGCTCGTCAGACTTCTTTTGCCGGGGGGGATATTGTAATGTATAAAAAGGTAATTTGGGTTTTACTAGTTTGGGTATTGTTCAAGCGGGTACTTTCACTGTAAGTTTTGCTTTCCTGTATACTTGCCACGTGCGCTCTGGAGCTATGTTTTATTTATTTTGTTATTTGCCAGACATCAGGCCGTCGATTCTGAGTTCTTTAGATGTACACGTGTCCCCACGCCTTTGTAGCCCCGGATGCGGGTCATGTTGGGAAATGTGTGTGGTTCGATCAGAGATAAGAGAGAGGAGGAGTTGTGTCTTCGCAGACCACGTGGTGTGGTAAGCGTAAATACTCCCGCACGTCGAAAATCGAGGGACTTCTGCCACTAGAACTGCTTAATGAGTCCACGCTGATTCTTGTACCCGTCTCCCCTCCCCTCTTCCCATTCTAAATTGTAACTTAAATGTAATGTTCAATAAACCATATTACCTGCCTTAACTCTGAAACTTTACTTGAAATATCTGACGTCACATATATAGATACAATGAAGTACATTATACCGCGTAATAGTCGCACCTACACTTTCACAATGAAAAATTGGCAAAAAATGTCCGACTATTACGCGAGTAAACACGGTATATAATTGGAATCAAAGCTTGATTTCATTATTATTATTTTTTATTAAATAATTTCTAAGATCGTGTTCCGAATTTTTTAGAAAAGGTTATTTGTCTGATAAAATTGGCCAATAATGCGACAAAAAGTGCAGTAATTGTAGCCCGATTTATAACCCCACAATGTGCGCCCCAGTTTCCCCTACTTTTACAAAGTTCCTACGCCACTCATGGAGACAGTTATGACATTATTTACAAATTATTTTGAGTGTTCCTGTAAATTATACTATATACATGAATTTTAGCTTTCATAGCTCATAGTATTATTAGCTCATAGTGTAGATTTGAGTGGAAAAATCTTTAAAATCAGTTCAGTAGTTTTAGAGATGTCCATTTAGCGTAATATACTAAAATTCTTTTGAATGTCACTGTAAAAGAGCTATTTATGCTACATGCATGAAAGGTAGCCCACAATACTCAGTTGCAGCTACTACTGTAACTACTGAACCGATACGAAAAAAGTTTTCGTATCGGTTCAGTAGTTACAGAGGTCCCCATACAGCGCAATGTAATTCTTATGAGTGCCCTTGTAAAAGAACTATTTGTGATACATGCAGGATTAGTTTAATTTTCTGTAGTATTTCTACAGTGGATTACACTTCTAAAAGTAAAGACGGAATGCTCCATGTGTGTCAGTGGATTGTCCCAAATAGGGAGATACTTTTTGTGATTTTTCTTGGAAACAACCCCTTCAGTTTTTTCATAATATGAAAATACTAGGTTGATGCTACATCTCCATGGCAATAGTTCTCATGTGGGAAGTCGGCGCCAGCTTTACCAATACTTCGAAATTGTATAAATTAGCGTTAACGACCATGTTTGGGGTCCTGTACCGAGAGTTACTTGGGGCCTTCAAAAATTTTTAACATTGGATTCACTTTACATGAAGCTGTATAACTGCGCTGTTCAAAAATTTTTTCTATATCACGTCAGAGCCAATATTTAAAGTATTCTTAAAATCTGTATTTTTTATGAAATTGGGGGTATTTGGAGTCCCATATTTGGGGGTTCTATCTTTGAATGAATTTTCAATTTGAGATGTTAATATTCAAAGTATATTATCAGATAAAAATAAAAAATGCTCCGAAGCACCTCAGAGCCAGTCACAGTCGAGACAAAAAGGGGCAAAAATGGCCAAAATTATTTCTACCAAGGCCGTACCCAGGAGGGGGGCAGAAGTCCCCCCCCCCGAAATGTAAAATTTTGTTAGCAAAATAATATTAAGTCTTTTTATGAAAAATTTGGCCCTTTTCACTGTTTAGTCCCCCTTTTTTTCTGGGTACGGCACTGATTTATATGTCAATCCTGTGGGGTACTTTGACTCCCCCCCCCCCACCATAACTCCAAAACTAAAAGAGGTAAATCAAAAATATTTCAGATTTTTTCTTTCTTTGGGTAAGGCGACACAAGAAAAAAATTCATCAAATTCTCAGATGGCGATGGAAACTGTTTTTCTTTTTTGCAATGCGTCTTAAATAGATTATCAATCAAGCATCTTGTGAGAAACACTGATAATAATAATAATAACATTAGGGAAAATATAGTGAAGAAATTCCCAAGTTGGACACCTGGAACAATTTCCTTGTCCCCAGCCTAAGTGATCCGCCAGTGATCTCCCCCCCCCCCCCCGCCAAAATAAATAAATAAAAATGAACATAATTTACAAGGAAAATAGTTATACCGATTGGATGTAGATGACAGATATACAATTGCAGCATCAAACATCATATCAGCAAAATCAAACTGTATTCCCCGATTTTGTTATCATCAGTTTTCTGATTTGCCTCCCACTACGGAAGCAAATTTAAAGAAGTATTCCAGTTTAAAAAAAAAAAAAAAAAAAAAAAAAAAGAGAGAGGGGAAAAGTAGTTATATTGATTTTGAGAGGGAGTTCACCCCACCACGCTTCCCTATTTCTATGACACGTTCTCGAGGGGTGTCTTATGAACTGTTTTTGCTACTAAGTTACTAAAACAGCATTATTTGTCTATAAAAGATGTTCCGTAAAAAAAGAGTGCACTACATCCACACATTCGTGATCCGTGGCAGGAACATAACCAATCGAAGATGCTCAGTTTGATTCGGGACGAGACAGGATTTAATACGGAACTCCATTATAATAAGCTAGTAAAGCTTGTGTGTGTGTGTCCACAGTCTAAAACCTTATTCACATACCTTAAAATTAAACGTGGTAGCTGCTACAGGACCCTAGCTAACCAATCATGTAATGACACAATCATGTAGGACCCCAATCATGTAATGACACAATTGTCTATTGTAGAAAGGTGTTAAGTGTTTCTAGAAAATTCTTGCTTATCTTGGACAATTCTCTAATACGTTAGCGTCGGTCATTGATTTTGAGTATCGTGGAAATAGTTTCGCCATGGAATGAGAAGAATCGTGCAAAACTTTTGTAGCTTCTCAATATTTTTATTATAAAAAAGGTCTTTTTATGTAAAAAATAATTTACATACATGTCCCGACTAAGACATTAGGAGAACCTAAGCAATGTTTGGGGGCCCCTATACAGTCATATCCTGCTGACCCATATATATTGTTGCGAAATAATAACATAATTTGCTCTCGTATTGACGTAAGCAGATGAATGTAACGAATTGGCTTGCTCAATTTGACGTCACTAAGCTGTTAATTTGCATTTTGCGCATGCATTGTTATTTTTCGTCTACTATTCCAATTTGCTTCAACTTGTACTAATGTTTTTTTTTCGGTCTCGCAGAGGGGCCCGCGTTAGCATATTTTCGAATGTATGTAACGAATTCGCTTGCTCAATTTGACGTCATTAAGCTGTTAATTTGCGTTTTGCGCATGCGTTATTGTTATTTTTCGTTTTTTCCTGTTTCATCTACTATTCTAATTTGCTTCAACTTGTACTAATGTTTTTTTTTTGGGGTCTTGCAGAGGGGCCCGCGTTAGCATATTTTCGAGGGGGCCCTTTTAAGGCGGTGGCCGGACCCACTGATGTTTTTTTTGGGTCTCGCAGAGGGGCCTGCGTTAGCATATTTTCGAGGGGGCCCTTTTGAGGCGGTGGCCGGACCCACTGATGTTTTTTTTGGGGTCCTCTCGCAGAGGGGCCTGCGTTAGCATATTTTCGAGGGGGCCCTTTTGAGGCGGTGGCCGGACCCACAGATGTTTTTTTGGGTCTCGCAAAGGGGCCACGTTAGCATATTTTCGAGGGGGCCCGTTTGAGGCGGCGGCCGGACCCACTGATGTTTTTTTTGGATCTCGCAGAGGGGCCCGCGTTAGCATATTTTCGAGGGGACCCCCTTGATGCAGTGGCCGGACCCACTGATGTTTTCTTTGGGTCTCGCAGAGGGGCCCGCGTTAGCATATTTTCGAGGGGGCCCTTTTGAGGCGGTGGCCGGACCCGCCTCACCCTTCTTCAACAATCATACAAGACGGTGCACAATCATACAAGATGGTATACAATCATACAAGACGGTGTAAACAAGGTGATAGCCGCTGGAGCTTGGCGATCACCAAGTGCGAGCGCTACAGACCTTGGCGCTAAGCCTCCCTGGCGACCGCCAAGCTCCAACGGCTATCGCTGTCTTGTGACGAATAAACACTAGTATATACCACTAAAATTTTACAAAGAAACACAAATTCTAAGTAAATGACACTATATAAAACAGTCAAATCCACAACAAATCATTAGAAAAAGTACAATTAAAGAAGCACTTACCTCACTTTTCCCCCCATTCTATATTCCACACATCCATACTAACGAAGAAATTCCCCGAGACGCTCACTAACTTACGATAAAGGGTCCGTAAAACGGAATCAAAAACACAAGGAAAATCCAACACAAACTTATTCGACTCAGAATCAAAGAACACCAAACTTCAATCTTCATGCAATTAACACTAAATGAAAATTCTATACTTCAAATGCACCGCGTTTAATTATCAGAATTGCCACTCAGATTCTGATTAAAAAAAAAAAAAACGATTTTCCAGACCAACATGTGATAAAAAATCCAGACGATTTTCAAGTTTATGACGTCAGCTTTACATATGTTCTCCAAGGGCGGAACCAGAAACTCTTTCGGAGGTGGGCGCAAATAGTGAATATTCATTTTATCTAGTATAAAGCCTGCTAAATATTCGTAAAAGCCCCATTTATGTAGTGTAAAAACATTTTTCTCGGAGGGCGCGCGAGCCACTCTGCGAGACCCCAAAAAAAAACATCAGTGGGTCCGGCCACCGCCTCAAAAGGGCCCCCTCGAAAATATACGGCCATAACGGCGGGCCCCTCTGCGAGACCCAAAAAAAACATCAGTGGGTCCGGCCACCGCCTCAAAGGGGCCCCCTCGAAAATATGCTAACGCGGGCCCCTCTGCGAGATCCCAAAAAAACATCAGTGGGTCCGGCCACCGCCTCAAAGGGCCCCCTCGAAAATATGCTAACGCGGGCCCCTCTGCGAGATCCAAAAAAACATCAGTGGGTCCGGCCACCGCCTCAAACGGGCCCCTCGAAAATATGCTAACGCGGCCCCTCTGCGAGACCCAAAAAAAACATCAGTGGGTCCGGCCCGCCTAAGGCCCCTCGAAAATGCTAACGGGCCCTCTGCGAGACCCAAAAAAAACATCAGTGGGTCCGGCCACAGCCTCAAAAGGGCCCCCTCGAAAATATGCTAACGCGGGCCCCTCTGCGAGACCCAAAAAAAAAACATTAGTACAAGTTGAAGCAAATTAGAGTAGTAGACGAAACTGGAAAAAACGAAAAATAACATTAACGCATGCGCAAAACGCAAATTAACAGCTTAGTGACGTCAAATTGAGCAAGCGAATTCGTTACATTCATCTGCTTACGTCACACATACACAGTAGCTAGATTTTTTAACAACTATTACGCATGCCCGAAAGTGCAAGAAATTTCGCATCTTTCAATAGTTCTAAATTATCCCATTTACAATATTTGACGCATTATCATTCCTCAAAAAAAAAACGTCGCCAAGCTCTACACATTTCTTTATGGTTGCCAGTCAAACTACCATCGGCAGGGTACTTTACTAACGTTGAACATCGCTCACGATGTCGCCAGAACCAAGGGGCACCGGATACGGAACATAGGCCAGTATAAATAATATAAAAACGAAGTTGTGAATGAAATCGTAAAAACACTATAATACTGTACACATACGAAATTTACACTCACCATATAATAAAAAGCTTTAAAAACTTGTAGGAAGTTGGCTCAAATAATTTTAAAATAATAATTAAATATTGTTAAGACCAATAATTATTTAAATAAAATATTGTTAAGACCTTTGGATAATATAAAGAAAGAATCAATAGTTCAATAAATCTTAAGTAGACTTTATTCATAAAATACCACGTAAAAATAAATTAATGAAGTCAAACAAGTTTAAATAATTAGAAATTAAAACCTGAGCCGAGCCATTTTTTTATATTGTTCTTTCAGCACACATGCTGAATTGAAAACACACTTTCCTGGCATTTTTCACAATCGCTCAAAGGCGGATCCAGGGGGAGGGCGCAGGGGGCGCGCGCCCCCTCCGAGAAAAATGTATTTACACTAGATAAATAGAGCTTTCACCAATATTAAGTGTGCTTTACACTAGATGAAATGAGTATTCACGATTTGCGCCCCCTCCGAAAAAAGTTTCTGGATCCGCCCTTGCAATCGCTTATTAAGAGTTCCTAAGCACGTGGTTGTACACCAGCACCAGCAATTCAAATAACACCGTGCGGCATATTATCTTATCAGCTTTTCAATAATTCAGCTGATGAAACCCTGCTCAGAGATATTTGGCGAGATATGGCCTACATTCCTAAAGGAACAACCACTGGAGAAAGGAAAATCCCAACAATAATAGATGCAGAGCAAACAACGGAAGCGGTTGAGGAAAAAGGGGGGGGGGGGAGGGGGAGGAGAGGATTGATTTACATAAATGCCCCTTCAGTGATCCAGAGACATGTCGCAGCTACAATGTATTTGAACGGGGAAATTTGACATGGTTAGGAAGCTGCGACACGTGAGGTCTCTACCGAACAATAGATGGGGGATGTGCGAAATGGCAATATTATTCACGGTCCCCAATTATCTTTTGTTGGTTTAATACCAGAGTATCACCACCTTTTTAAAGGCAATTGTTACACTATTGAAGAATTGGTTCTGCTATTGGCACTGTACTGCTAGCGACCCGCTACATGTCTCTGGATCACTGAAAGGGCCTTTAAGGCCCTTTCAAATATACAGAGACATGTCGCGGGACGCTAGCAGTAGGGTGCCAATAGCGGAACCAATTCTTCAATAGTGTAACCATTTCCTTTAAAAAGGTGGTGATACTCCGGTATTAATCAACAAAAGATAATTGGGGACCGTGAATAATATCGTGGTTTCGCACATCCCCCATCTATTGTTCGGTAGAGGACACCCCAAGTGTCGCAGCGTCCTAACCATGACGAATTTCCCCGTTCAAATACATTGTAACCGCGACATGTCTCTGTATATTTGAAAGGGCCTTAAGGAGGATTTTCTTTCTCCCCCTCTCCGGAAAGAAAAAATATCTAAGCCATATGTTTGGCGACGGCGCAGTAGAAATTTGTTCTGCCACATTTGGCGTCACGGCACATTTTTATATGAACATTTTCAAGTTTTATGACCGAAGTCAAAATTAATAAGTTTAAAGGGCCCTTTTTTTTATGACTAACCAAAATTAATGAGTTGTTTATGACTTTAATGACCCGTACGAACCCTGTTTCAAAATAGTACTTCATTTCGGATTTCTAGTGAAAAAGTGATTTTTATGCATTAAGTATTTCAGATTGGGAAAATCTTAAGAAAAACATGACCGATTATTTAATGCTTAGATACAGCAGTTTTTCCGAAGTCACTCCGTTCCACAATGCTAACTCTACAGAAGATTTTATTCATAGCCTGCAGCAGCTGATTCTCCGCTTTAGCCAATCAGAAATTAGACACTATACTTCCTTAGAGACCCGACACGAGTGAAATATGCCCCCCCCCCCCCATGGCTTCGCCACTGATGTGAGGGATAATTTTCATTGGAAGTTTTCTTTTCAGCATTGCCTGTTTTATGCAAGGTCTCATCTAATTATTTACTATCTAAATTATTAAATTTAATCCTGCTTTATGCAATTCCTTAAATTACGTGGTTTTGTTTCTAAGGGACTGCTATTTCTGGATATGCTGCTTTACTGAATACAACAAAATCTGACAGATTTTGCCCTCAACAAAAGCATCAAATTATAAGAAAAACTTAGAAATTAGATGTTTAGTTAAAAATACGTTTTATATTGTGTTTTTAAAAATAATTTAGGACCTGTGGGTCAAAAAGTGCACTTTAATGGGATACTGCCATGGAGAAAAATATTCATTGAAGACAAACTTTGTACTACAATATTTCATTTTTTTAAAAATCTTTTAATGTGCTGAAATTTAAACAAATATTTCTCATTCCACATAGATTAATTCAACTTTTATTGTGCTAAGTTAAATCCACCAACAGTGGCCAATTGTCTCTCTATGGAACACAGTTTAAGTTCTATGGAAATTTAATACAGGTCAATTTGTTCATGCTCATCATAGAAAACATACAACAGTGTTTAACTCCCTTTCTATCTCTAGCACAGGTCTTAAAATACTCGGCTGAATATAACTTTGTTCAATGCTGAGTCCTAAGGGAGCACTTCAGACAGGATGAGAAGCAACACTTATCACAAAATGAGTCTACTCCACTCTTTCCCATGATGAGAACAGGCTAAACCTTGGTTCAAGATTTTTTGCCGATTTCTAAGAAGTGTCTTATAATGCTTTGTGAATCCTGCAGAAAGTGAGAAGCACATTATAAACCAATTGTTCAAGCGCAGAGCTATGCAGTATAGTTTGCCTGCGACTGCTCAATTCCTTCCTTCTGGCTCCCAACAGAATCACACGCTGAGCTTTCTTATTTCTTGTGCAAGTGGTATTTCCTGATTTTAGTGTGCAAAAGTTAGTGGCTGAAAGGTTAGAGCATGCCCATTCTTTTTTATAACTAATTTTGCACAGCAAATGCAGCACCAGACTATTTTTAACTTAAATGGAGGTAGATTATTTTAAAATAGATGGTTGCACTATTCAAATATGTGAATTTGCGACTTCACTTTAATCTTAAATTTATCACACTAGAAAAATTTACTAATATTTGTTTTGAAGCAAGTATGTTTAATAAAATTATCGTTCAGTGTTTAAAACATATTTTTAATTATTTTCCCTGCTTACTGTGAAACACATTCAGTTATAACCCTAAAAATATGCTGGCTGTTCCTAAATATTTCACTTTTTTTTCTGCACTAAATAAGTTCAAAAACTTAAAAATGAATACATATATTATACATACTTATTTTTTTTTATGAAATTTTCTTCAATAAAAATGTAGATACTTTTATGATCATTTTCTTAAAAATAATACAATCTTTAAGGGATTAAATGACTGATTTTTAATAAAAATGTAGAAATATTGTAAGGAATTTCTGTTGGAAGGAAAAAGGTAACAAAATCAATGTCTTATTTTATTTTTCAATTTCCTAGAAATGCTTTAATAAATTTGCATTGTTCTTTTAACATTTGATTTCATTAACTTTGTGACTACTGAATTTTTAACTAAATTAACATTCATTAAGCATTACTTTTAGAAATTGGTAACAATGGTAATCAATCCATATCAATTCTTGTAATCAATTACCGAAATCTGGTTCCTTTAGGATGAAAAATCTTTACTGATTTTACAATCAACAATAAGGTGCTTAGAGAAAAATAAATAGACTTTAGTATAAAAACTATTTATTGGCAATAAAAGACATTAAGAAAGATAATCTATGAAATACATGAAGAAATACATTTAGTATTCTATGAAATGCGCCAGAACAGAATTTCTCAAGCTGTGTAAATCATGAAGGTAGCAAGTGCTTTGCGGAGCAAAAAATATGCTAAAAGTTTATTTTTATTAGCTTTTCTTATATAGTTTTAGATTTGTTGTTTGATTGCTACATAGCAATCCAGTCAACTTCTCGGAGTACTAGGCAAACAATGTTTGAGTGACAAGGCTAATTTCAAAATGCTTCTTGAAAACTACTGATTTTTCTGAAAATTATTTTAATATTTGCTAACAGGGACTTCTCATTTTCTGTTGATTTT
Organism: Cheiracanthium punctorium; assembly: GCA_038373885.1. Classification (NCBI taxonomy): domain Eukaryota; kingdom Metazoa; phylum Arthropoda; class Arachnida; order Araneae; family Cheiracanthiidae; genus Cheiracanthium; species Cheiracanthium punctorium. Next base: position 38,244 of record JAWZYV010015810.1, read on the forward strand.
CTAGCAATTTACGTATGCACATAATTATAATTTCTCATAATGGTTGCCATTTAAATAATTCTTTATATAAAGTCCTTTACAGATTAGCATATTTAGCAGCATGGAATAATTCAAGATACAGTGGTAGCAAATATCCAAGCTCTGAACAAATTATTTCACTAAAATGAAAAATTATTCCCACTGTAAAACAGTAGGGTCTGGCAACTTCTTGACAAATGTAGAAGATATTGCCAAGCTGGGTTCAGTTTTGGAAACTTATTTTTTGTTGCCAAACTTAGCGATAAATCACCAAAAGTGGCCAACCTTGGGCAATTTTTGATATAACACCACTGTTTGCAAGCCTGAAAATCTTGTAGGAAACTTACATCATAACTCTAAAGGCAGAGCAAAAAGAAGAAAAACTTATGAAAACATTTTATTGCTTCAGCATCCAAATCACTAGCCCTGTGAACGCAGCACTAATCTTAAATTTACAAGGATGCTTTGCCAAGACCCTAAAAGTGCTCCACTAGAGAAAAAGCTTGAGAAACTCTGAACTAAAATATTACAGTAAAACATTATTGCACATATCATAAAACATAACACAATAAACACAATTTGAATCATCAACATGTAATATAATTAAAGCAAGTAAAATGACAGCATATGTAAATTTTGACTTCACAAACATCACAATTTATTTTTTAAAACACAACAATGAAACAATATATATTTTTAATACAGAGATTCAGAATTTCATCATACGAGACTTTCTAGTAAATTACTTATCAAATCAATCTTGCACATCCCATACAAACAGTTGAAACAAATGAAACTAAGTAGCATTTTACTTGGCTTCTAGGCTAAAAACCCACATTCTAAAAAAGTAAATTCTGACTTAGTGCTAAAAATGTCCCCTCATATTATCCATGGTTGGGCAATAATAGTAGCGTTAGTAAACCCCAAAACATAAAAAAGTTGCCCCCCCCAAAAAAAAGCATGCTTTATGTTAATTTTATGAGCCAAAAATAGTACTTTCTGGAAAGTTTACTTAATTATTATTAGCATAATAACATTTAAAAAAAAAAAAAAATATTTTTTCTCTCACATATACAACCACACTTCTCATACATCACATACTGACTGACTGAATGTAGGCAACATTAATCGCAATTTTCTAGTGATATAAAAAAAAAAAAATTAAATAATCAAATTTATAAAAATCTTTATATTTTCTAGTTTTCTCACATACACAATGCTTGTAACGAATACAAAAAATAATAGGGATGAGCAAATCATTGTTTGGTCCTATAGAACAGTGGTCCCCAACCTTTTTATTGCAGTGGACCAGTCAACATTTGATAATTTTATGTCCTAGAGAGGGGAAACGTTGATTGTTTATATTTTAGAGTGTTTTGATTTAATAACTTTAATTTCATTGTATTTAAACATGCCTTCAAAATAAAATAAAATTACACCAAAAAATGACTAAAGTGATTTAACATTATCCAGTTTGTATAATTCAACAAATAATAATAATATAAATGTATATGTATAATTTAACAAATTGTAAGTATCCAGTTTGTTAATCCAGTAACATTATCCAGTTTATTTCATTGTTTTGTTTTGGTACAAAGGTATAAATTAGCACAAGCCTGAGAGAGATACAAGACAGTAAATGGAACAGAAATAATTTAATGTTCCTTAGGCAGCCTGGTAGGGACCATTGCTCTACAAGATCTATGGCATCCAGACAGACATTCCTAGAGAAGTCTTATAGGAGTCACTCTGGTAGCAGATAAAGATTGCAAAAAAGAGAAATAACAAAAAACAAAACCTTCTTTTCCAATTACCAAATTTGTTGCTTGAATCAAAGACAAATTTGCCAAATATTTGAAAACAGAAAGGATATAGCATTTTTTAACGATAAAAGTATCTCACGTTGCATAATCTCGAATTTAGTACAAAAAGTCTAAAATTTTAAATATGTATAAGAATAATAAAATCAACATTAAAATTTTAAAACACAAAACATAAACAGAAAAGTAAATGGAAGATTATAACAGATGATACTAAATTCCTCAATAATTTGATATCAACAAATTTCTAGGAGCATCTTTATGCATACTCTGAATGTTTTAATTATAATAAACTTGTCAATATATACACACAATTAGCTGCTATAACAATTGCATATTGTGTATATCAAAATAAAATGATCATATCATTAGCAATCAACATACAATCTAGATTGAGCTAAGTAGATTATTAAATAAAATTCTATAGACTAAATAAATATCTGCGGTAACAGTAAAATACACTAAAAATCCCCAAAATAAAAACTTGTTGAATCCAGAACTTTTACAAAGGAATAAAGAAAAGTATATATGTGATGAGTCTGATCAGCAGCGTAGCCTGGGGGAATCCCGAGGGGACCCCCCACCCATGAGGAATTTTATGCCATACAAAATGTATATTCTTCACTCCCTTATCACATACATGTGAGTTGCAGTAGTCATACCCCTCCCCATGAAAAATTTCTGGCTACGCTACTGAGTCTGAAATTCCAAAGAATTCAGCTAAATAGTCATGCCCCTAATATATTTTTGAAGATTCAACAAAAACAGAAAGCAATAATTTACATTATATTCTGTAGCTCTTGTTTTTGCTACAGGAACATTAATTAGGGATATAATCCCATTTTAATATTTCACAGCCTGGAAATAGATTTCAAGGCTGTGCTAAGAAATTTGCCTACAAATAGGCAATTTTAATTAAATGGGTATTTTAAATATATAATTTAAAATACCTTTGTGTATATGTAGGGTAACTTTTTATAATATAGAAAGCCTATATAATGTACGTTAAGCCTGTCAGTGTAATGGTTAGTTAGAATCTAACTAAACACTACTGCTGCGAAAAGAAGATAAAGTTCTTTTCACCAACTTCTGCACATTGCAGCAATTTGTAAGAAACACCAGGTTCCCATACTTCATTTGGGATAAATATTTGACCTAAAAAAAAAAAAAGTAACTAAATTAGATGATTTTGAAAACGTGTAGATATGTATAAAAATATTTCAATGTTAATACTTGATAAAATTTGGGATTAAGAAAAATTTTAAAACTAGTATAAGGATTCATAATAATTACAAGACTTAGGAAAATTCTACAATAACGATACTTTATATGAGTAATAAAAAGCAAATAATAACTCTCATATGCCCACGAAAATTGTAAGCTACAACTGTGAGAACAAATGTTAATATGCCAGACCTGGTCATTTGCTATTTTGAGAAACCTTAAACAGAGCATTTCCATAAAATATCTGCATATGCTCCCAGGAACAGAATCATATGCAGTGTTCTGCAACATGACCTCAAACTGTTGCAAGTGTTCTGGACGCATTTTGTCCAAATCTGTTAGATCACAGTAAAATGAAAAACAAATAAGAAAAGTGAAGGAAGGAGAGACAGCTAAAGGGCATATGTTTTAATTGTCCTGCAGAACTTATCGTTTTTATTTTTTCTTTCTTTTGAAAGATGAAATGTTCCGTAAGGACTGCAATTGTTCTGGGCCATGCATCACATTTTTTGCTTCCAGGGTCATGTTTAAATCCAGGAAGCTCATAATTATTCAAGGTTTAGCAGTCAACTATCAAAGTTCAAAGCATTTGTTGGCAGGCAATTGGACCACAGAGCTATCTGAGCAACTGCTGGTTTTCGAAAAACAGGTAAGAGTTAAGGAAGGGGAACAAGGGAGCAACAGAATTCTCATAAATGCAAACTCCTTTCAGTGACTTCCTACAATGGCTAAATAATTCAAGGGCTTAGCTTTAGCAACACACATTTAGAGGGTAAATAAACAGTTTTATAGTTACGAATCTTTCCCAGAAAGAACATATCCTTAAGAGTAGGAGGTGATCTTTTAGGGCACTTCCCCCCCCCCCTCACAAAAATGTTTGGTTAATCAAAATGCAATTTGAAACATTTTATTTCATAAATTTATGTGACCAAAACTACAAAAATGAAATTTTACAAAAGAATGCCTTACTTTTCAATTTAGTTATGCAATACTTCAATTTAAATAATACAGACTTTTTTTTTTTTTTTTTTTTTTTTAATGTCAGGGGACAAAAATAGTATCATTAGTAGCCTCACTGACATTAAAGTCGCCATTTCTTTAATTTCAGTTGTCAAAATAGTTGCATTTTAAATGATTTTGTAGCTAAGAAATAAACATAGTTTAGCTTCATTTAAGAAAGCATGAATAAAACAAATTAAAAAACTTCATGCATTTTATATCAGAGCACATAGTATTTCCTTTTTTTTTTATAATACAATTATAAAAACAGATTAGAATGATTGATGAATGACCATTCGCATCTTTGAAAAGAAAATAGAGTTGAGAAAAACCGAAATCCGATTTTCAAATTAGTTGCCAAGAGTAAGATACAAGTAGCCAAAAAACTTGAGAAAATAGTGTGAAAATGACATTTTTTTATTCAGAAAAGTACCTATCTTTAAATTAGTAGCAAAAGTTGCCTTTTTAGGCACCAGTGGACACCCTGTATAAAGTCATCAGCAGAACAAGGGTAACCTTTCCATGTTAATCCATTGTTTTGCTAATGAATTTCATACAAAATTAAACTCATTTACTGTCCTCTAAACGATGGCTTATCTGAATATTTTATATAATGGTAGTTGCTTGGGCTAAACTCCTCTGGGCCTGCCAGAAACTGGAATGTTATTTTTATTGCAGTCATTTTTTTCATAACCATGTTTTGTTTTAAGCTGCTGCTTTGTAGCACTTGCAGTTACATGAAGTTGCTTTTATTTTGTCTTTATTTTCTTTGTTTGTACATATATAAACTGTTGATTCAAAATACATGTTACAGGATCATCTCAAACTGTTAGTGGTCGAAACATATATTAGAAACATTTGTCAAATTCAGATTAGCTTTCAGATATGGATTTTTCCCCCCCTTTTACAGGGGGCTGTATACATATTAAAATATGAAATTTAATTTTTAAACAGTCCTTCACTTCCTATTACTAATATTTAGAGAAATATTGTCTAAGAAGGTATATTTGGAGAAAAATGTCCAAAGTACATTTAAAAAAAATCCCAAACTTTTTTGCAGTAAATGTGTTTTGAATCTCCCAGTATATAGTATCTCTCTATTCTAAAAAAAAAGTAAAGGCCGCTGTCAAAAGCTTGTCAGCGTATCTCCTCCTAAACCGTGGGGATTTGAGTTTCGACTAAGGTGCCCACAGATTTGAAAAATTCCGAGGAACCTGCTAAGCTGATTTAAATTTTGAAAATCTAATTATTTTAGAAGATATTAATAAAAAACTGAAAAAATAAACCGAATGGCTATCAGATTTGGCATAAAATCATTCATTCCTTTGCAACAAAGCGTTTCCAAGTATCTAGAATCGCGTGAAATTTACAAACATGAGTTAGAATGACGCCCATTTACGCCAAAATAAAAACTATATGAAATAAGTAACTCAAAATGTGTTACACAAAGTTGACAATTTTCAAATAGTAAGTTCGCTTAGACAACAGGAGTTTAGAATTAGCGATTATTCATTTTTCCAAAACAGAATAACTAATATCTTGAAAATGAAAAATAATTAAAATGCAGATTATTTTAAAGCCGGTTCTCGTCCAGCTGGATTATTTGCTACCAGTAGAAATATTTGGCGGTGTTAACTATGCCATTATAGCAGTTACAGTACACTTTGGATATTTGCTAGCGCGACGAGATGGTATAATTCGTGGTGCTAAGTACGCTAATCTGTAAACGATTATGTAAATGAAAATATGGATAACAATTTTCCGGTAACCTTACATGAACAGTAATTATAGGTTGTGAGCATGTGTAAATCGCCAAATAATGAAAAGTCGCCATTGGTGGCAAGCTATCCTATCTGTTCTGTAGCTTTTATTAACTTCACATGTACGCAAGTCGCCAAATAATGAAAAATCGCAATGGGCGGCAAATTCGAAGGGTGTCCAATAGGCTTTACATTATTAAAAATACAGCTGAAACAGATGTTCTGATTTTATTATGCTTTAGCTTCTAATTAATATAACTTGAATGGCAACATTGAAAATCATTGTGTTTCTGAAGAGTGCAAATAATTTTTCCAGCGATTATAAGCGGAGTCCGCACTCCTGGTGTAGTATAGCTCAGGACCCGTACAACACGGATTCCCATAACAAAATATCTTCCGTGTTATGAGGGGGAGGGGGTCTACTGTAGTGTGAAGTTTAAATTTTTATGTACCAATGAACATGCAAGAACCAAGCAATGCATAGCTCGAATAAGCCTGATTAGGGGCCGAATGCCTCATACGAAAAGCGAGCGTAGCGAGTCTGGGGGCTTTGGCAACTAGTACAAGTAAAAATAACTGAAGATTCCAACTAAGGGATTTATATTATTTATCAAATATGTATATCAGTTTGATAACAAATTACACGGTACAAGAAGAGATAATAGGGGAGACAGATATGATAGTATAAATTTTTCTCGGCAGAAGTGGCAGAAAAAGCTCCAGAGTTTCAAGTTTTGTCCTATTAAACCATGCTGATTACAAAGCTTTCTCGTCTTTTATTAAATCAAATACAGTTTATATGATGACATTTGCACCAGAGATAGGCTCAGACATAGAGTTAGTAAGTCTCAAATACTAAAAACAAAAAATGTCACTCCAAGAAAAAGAGCAAGTTTATGTATGACTGAAAAGGAAATGATACAGTAAGAATACGATGTTTCTAAGAGAACGAAATCCAAACTAATTTTTCCTATCCCTTCATACATTACATATATATAACAATTCAATGATTAAAATTTAATTTTTAGGAGTTGCTGATATTGCAACTGCCTACAGGGATTTTAAACTAAATACATCAAATTGAAAAAAAATATATATATATACCTTCATTGATGGTATTATTTTCATCTTCAATTACCTGCAATGATGAAAAAAAATAACAAATTTACATGAAAGAAAAATATTCAAAAAGTATGCGCTGCAAAGCAGGAAATGTAACTTTATAAAATTGCATATTATCGATTAAAAAAAGGTAAGAAAATTCTGGCAAAAGTATTAAAGTTTTAGTTACCAGGTAACAAAAGGAATACATATTTTTCTGAGCAACCACTTATTTATCTACAATAAAATGAAGTAGGATTTTTTTTTTTTTTTTAAATTTTGATGCATTATTTTTTCATTGTAACACTGCATTTACTTTACATAACTTTTCTTTCAAAACAGCCTCACTATCTTAGACCAAAAGCATAATTACTTCCTTTACTGTTCAGTGTCCGACTTAACCAATACAATTACACAGGTTGTGTGTTATTAGACCGAATGAAAGTCTGCATTAACAGAAAAAGTATTGTCAAAACAAACATCTATTTCTTCATCCTCCTGAACAGAATTATTTTAAGCTTTAATACAGTCAAATCCCATTACGGCAAAAATGTTTATTACAAAATTTTGCTTCAGATGAACAACAGCAGTTTCCTATCACATCTTGCCTCTGCTGTTTTATCGGTTAATATGAATTTCAGTTAATGTGAAAAGATTTTTGCTACCCTTCAATTTCATCTTAACAAATTAATTTTTTTTTTTTTTTTGTAATTTATTTTCAAAACATATTTTGCTAAATGGATAATTTCCTTTGTGACCGATTTTAGATGTAATCAGTTGCAGTGTGTTCACTGTACAGCCAATTCCCACTAATCTACGACTATAATCCGTGAACACCTATAAACTGCGGTATATTTCAGGTGCAAAGTTTGTTTTGTTTTTACTATAAAAATGATAGAAAGAAGTTTTTACTACTTTCCCAATTTTTATTCAAAGGAAATATTTATTAATGTGTGTGTAGTTTGTGTTTTAAATAACGCTTAATTTCATATTGCATGCCTGTAAATAACAAACTCCGGAGCACTATGTTGTCCAATCCAATGCGCCGTTTGCCAGCAATGTTATGACATCACAGCATGACGTTCTTCCTTCAACTAACAATAACGGTATCAGAAATGATCGCAATTGTGACCGTGAATGAGCATTTGCTTTTATGATCTATGGTTTATAGATATCAGGGTATCTGTGATAAGAAAACCACAGAAACACGTTTTCTGCCAACATTGCATTGCTTTTGCTCTGTTAATTGCAGTTATTCACATTGTCACATGATAATTTAAGTAGTTTAATTATACAATTTTGAATTAATAGAAAAACAAAATGTTGCTTAAAAGCAATGAAAATATTGTGAAGCACAAGCATGTAACTAACAATTTTGCAAAAAGTAGAAATCACGAAAGGTTTGGAAAGTGGCTCTTCAGTCAGATTTTTGGCATCTAGGTTCGGCATAAGTTCGAGAACTGTGTACGACTTAAAAAAGAACAAGCAGAAAATTTTGCAGTTCTATGCGAACAGCAATAGTAATGCTGGACTTTCCAAAAGGAAAACTATGCGAAGTGCAAAGGATGTGAATCTTGATGTAGTTGTTTATGAGTGATTTAGTCAAACAAGAGATGAAGGCGTTCTCATAACAGAACAGTTATGCGAAAAAGTAAGGATGCTCCACAAGGAGTTTAATATCCAAGAGCCATGCAATTTTTCTTCAGGCTGGCAAACACATTTTAAAGAATGCCATGGGATTCGCCACTTAAAATCTTGTGGAGAAAAATTGTCTGCTGACACCGAGGCTGCAGAAAATTTTATTGATGAATTCTTAAAATTAATTCAAGATGAAAATTAATACCAATACTAAAGAAGGGAAAGGACGTGTTACAGTTGGTATGTAGTAGAAATGCCTCTGGAATGCACAGATGCAAGCTGATGGTAATTGGTAAGAGTGCCCAGCCCCATGCATTGAAAGGAATAAAAAAACTTCCCATTCATTACAAAAGCAACAGCAAAAAATGGATTACCAGAGAATTTACTCTGGATTGGTTCAACAATAGTTTTGTTCCAGAGGTGCGTGAACATGGTAACAAAATCAGTTTACCCAGTGACAACAAAATTTTGCTGTTGCTCGATAGCTGTCGCACATCCAGAAATTGTAACACAAAATAATGTGTCTTGTGTTTAGCCCCCCCCCTCAACTACTACCTTAAATTCAGCCAATGGACCAGGGGATTATCTATAGCCTCAAATGCCACTATCGACTGGAATTTATGAGAAAAATGCTTAGTGGGGAAGATAAAATTGATGAATTCAAGAAGCAATTCACAATTAAGGACTGCATTTTCTTAGTTGCCGAAGCTTGGAAAGCTCAATCTCAGCAAACCTTAATGAATGGCTGGAAAAATCTGGCCAGCTACTCTATATTTATTGACAGCCAAAGTGACACTGATTCCAGTTTTAAGGGATTTAGACTATCCACCACTTAGGAACAAGCAGCTGAATTATTGCGGTTTGCTAAAGGAGTGTCAGTTTCTCTTCCCAGTGGTACATCTGAAGAGGATTTAGTGGAATGGATGGCTTCAGAAGATTAAGTCCCTGAAACCAAAAAAGAGACCGATGAAGAAATTATTTCTTCTATATTAACTCCTCAGGAAAATGGATCAGAAACCGAATCTGATGATGAAGATGATAAAATTGCACTTGAAGAGGGATTAGCTCTTGGAGACGAATTTTTAACTTTTTTGCAAAAGCAAAGTTTTGTTACTGACCAATAATTAATGACTATTAAAAGAATTCTAGACAAAATACCAGAACAAAACTAAAAGCCTTAAAACAAACAACCATTGTTGCTATGTTTAATAAATTTAAAACTAAGTGAACAATGTTTAATTTATTAATTTAATGTTTAATTTATTATTCCTTTTATTTGTAATGCTTCAATTTGTTTACTTTTTTAAGGAAGTTAAATATTTGTATCCAGGAGATTTATTACTCTTCATTTAAAGTAAGCATTTTATTTAAATTTCTGTGTTCACTTTTTTACGTTTTGTACATAGAAATTTCAAAACCTAGAATGTAAACAAAAGACGACCTATAATCAGGCACAGCCCTTCGTCCCAACCTGTGCAGATTAGATGGAGTCGACTGCATTTAAATCCTGTTGCTAGAAAAAAATTATTTCAAAGCTCATTCACAGGTGTCTAGAAATTTGAAACTAGCAAACAAATCCTTGAATTTATATTAATTTAGATAGTAAATAATAAAAATTATTTTTACTCACCTCTCTGTCACAAATCAAAAGCAAAGTTGATTTATCAAAGATCATTTTTTGCTTACATCTCCAAAAGAATTTTTTTGAAATGTTTGAAATCGGTACAGGAATTGGATTCAGTTCCGAAACTGATTTTGATTCACGATCTACTTGCATTGGCAAGGATTCACATTCAACTGGGCACATCTGTTGTTTTGATTCAAGTGCTACATCCTGTATCAGTTGCTGAGGTTCTTGTGCTAGTTGGTCCGCAAGAGGATGTGCCAGATCTAAATGATCCTTTATCATTTGCTGAGGTTCTTGTGCTAGTTGATCCACAAGAGGCTGTGCCAGGTCTATATGATTAAGAAAGAAGATTTATTATTATTTTTTTTTGGTACAGTTTAGAAGATTTATAATTAATCTAACTTTAAATAGAAATTGATGAAATTAGCAGGCCAAACACTGATGAAGGACTGACATACACTGAAGCATGAAAAATTAACAGTGATAAAATAATGCAGTTTTTCAATTCTGATGAGTGCATAAACCATATGCAACTGAATTTCTAAGGGCAGGTATAGGGAATAGGCAGCCCGCGAGCCAAATTCAGCATGCAATAGGCAACAGCCATCTACATAAATACAGCCTTCAATAAACAAATTTGGTAGGTATTCATTACTTAGCGAACCACTGTGCTTCCAATTAATGCAACAAGCATTGCCACTGATAAGTCAAGAAATACGACAAAATTTCAAGACTTGCTAGAAAACTGATTTCTAAAAAAGATTACCTAAAATTCAATTCTCTGATGATTTGATAAAACACACTCGAAAAATTATCCAGATATTTGTGTATTCATAAATCAGTAACAAGTTGTTTACAAAATATAAGGTGCATACCTGGATACAACATTGGGGAAAGAAAAAACAGGAGATTCGACTTAAGTTTCAAGGGAGAAAAAAGGGAAATTTTAATTATCTTAAGTGACAAAGAATCGGGGTTTTATGACGTACTTTTGTTTAAAATGGACTAATGTAATGCACATATACATATCAATGAAATATTTTCTCAGTAGCTAGCTCTCTTGAGCATCTTTGGAATTGGAGCTTGAGGAATTTTGCAAGGATACATATTTCTAAAAATTTAGATTTCAGAATACTCCATTTAAAAATTCATTTACACTTACATCAATATTCACAGATAAAAATTGCAGTCTTTTTTCTTTAAATAATCATTTTTATGTTTTATTTATTTCTTAAATTAAGAATCCTAGACAAAAATATCAAATCAAGAAACGTTTAAAGACATGTAAAATCGCAGGATTTTGCATATAAAAAGTAAAAATAAAAATATGCTAAGCGCGGGTCACTTACCTAAATAAAATTCAAATTTCAATATAATTATGTTTCAACTACAATTCAGAATTTAAAAAAAAAATATTTATTGGAACTTCACAAAATAATTTACAATGCACTGTTTCCACTTATCAATTTTGAATAAGTTGCAGATTTTGCTCCTCTGTTGTCCGTTCCGTATTCTTCACAAAAAGCGTAATATACACCTTTGTTCAATCTCTTGATGAACTGAAATTAATTTGAGTAATCGTTTTTAAATGTTTGCAGATATTTTTGTTTTTTTGACATCGTTCAAAATTTATTCACTTCACCTAGAACACACCAAAACACCA
>JAWZYV010015811.1:0-50399 GCA_038373885.1 Cheiracanthium punctorium
AACGTTAATAAAGTGCTTTAAGAAAGTAAAGCCAGAGTATTCTTTCATAGACCGATCAAGTCCCTTTTGCAGTTGAAGGAGAGCTTCCGGATACGATAATAGACGTCCATTAATCTTTTCACTTTTGGCCATCCGTATGTGCGACTGTGCGGCAGATGTTTTTTTTTTTCTTTTCCTCCCCACCCCCCCTGAAGCGCAGGCTTTGGAATTCGACGAGTTGGGCTATAAGCGTCGGATAGATAAGGATCGGATAGTAAGACGGAAGATAATCGGGAATTAGAGCAGGATGCAATAATAGTAAATAGTAATACAACCCCTAATTCTCGACTCTCCTAGACCCAGAGCACACAATGGTTAATGACCGTTAATTGTTTTTCGGTCTTTTGGGATTCGGTCAGTTGGGGTATAACCCCTGGAATAGAAAGTGGGCGCACATGTGGTCTCATAAATTTGTCGTTTGAAGAATAGACTGGCACTTTTGTTACCTTAAGATTGATGTCTTGCTGCAAATCCAGTTAAATGCCTCCTGAGAGTGGGATCACAGATTTCAAGTATACACTATTCGAATTTGAAGTCTCCCCCGCCATCGTCAACACATCACAGTATTGGAAGATGCAGGAAGTGGCTGTTTCTCGACATGAAAAGGATCGCAGAGATAAGAGATGAATGAAAACGGAAAGTACTTTTAGCCATTATTCAGAAGTTCTGAGGAATATACCCCCCCCCCTTCCCAGAAATGTAAACATATCCGCTTCAATCTCCAATACTCATTCGCCTTTCATGTGTATTTAAAAATTACAAAATTAACTTTTTTTAAATCGCAAAATCAAAATTAAAACTCAGCTAAAATATAGATTTCTTATGAAAATTCCCCGACGAATAAATCAAATAGCCCCGATGGGGGGTCACAAGTTCCCCGACGGGGGGCACGTGCCCCCCCCGGACCCACCCCTGGTTATTGTTGTGCTTATTTATAATTTGAGTTAGCGCATGTTAAAGTTTCTTGTATTATTTTGAGCTATTGAGCTGCGAGCCGTGAATAAAGTGTTATATTTTTGTTTACTGTGCTGATGGACGGCCTTAAAATTACACATGTTGGTGTTGTATTGAACTAATGTACAATTAGTGTTTATATAGGTACAATAGTAATGAAAAATATCTTTTGAAACGAATGTATATTTTTGTAACAGGATGCCGGAAATAATCGTGTGCTTTAAGCCTAAATTTACTTTTGTACAGGTGAGAAAGGGGGAGGGGGGCTTTGTGGCCAGTACTAATCACACATATTGTTATTTCAGTTCATAAAACTGTTAATTTCAGCTAAATACTCGTTTATTTTCTCACCTTAATTCAATATTTAAAGTTTCAATCTTTTACTTCTACAGGGTTGCCACTGGTTAGGGAGAACAGGGAAAACCTGGAGAAGTCAGGGAAAATTGCAAATTTTAGCCCAACACCTGGAAAATCATGTAATTTGGACTGGAAAATCAGTGTTTGTAAACAAACAACGTTTAACCTTACTTTGGGAAGCTAAAAATATCAAAGAAAATATACAAATTTGACATCATAAACATAAAAAATAGTCTGGATTTTTACCACATGATGGTCTGGAAAACCTGGAAAAGTCAGGGAATTTTTTTTCAGAAATTGAGTGGCAACCCTGTACTATCATCTTTAACTTAGATTAACTACATCTTTAACTTAACTCTTTAACTTATATCCAGGGCTGGGGAGTAGCGCGCTACTTGTAGCGAAACTACAGTAGCCGCTACTTTTTTTTGTAGTTTGTAGTGTAGCGCGCTACTTTTTTAAAAAAGTAGTGTAGCGTGTAGCGCGCTTCAAAAAAACAGTAGTTTGTAGCGAATTTTGGAAGCTACTTTTGCCGTGTCATCATTTCCGGCGATTGATCCCGTGGTGCAATTTCTCTCTCTTCTGACTCCAAGCATAACTGAAACTGATGCTTGAAAGACACCCAAGCGGAAGCCTGACATTGTGCATCTTTTTTCTTTTTATCGTTCTCAGTATTATTTGTAGAATCACCAATCTGCCATAAAGAGGACAAGGAAAGGAAGGAAAGAGAGGTCCAAAGTTGAACAGATGTTATTTTGAATGTAGGAAAAAACGCCGCCGGAAAAAACGCCACCGGTAAAAACGCCGCCGGAAAAAACGTCACCTGGAAAAAACGCCACCGGATAAAACGCCACCTGGAAAAAACGCCGCTGGATAAAACGCCGCCGGAAAAAACGCCACCTGAAGAGACATTTGTGTAATAATTTAATTAAATACTTGAAATAAATTTCTTTTGTTTTGCAGAAAATGGGAGGGGGGTGTGGAATGGGGTATTCAGTTGAATTATGAGGTTTAATGTACTTTGTTTTCCAGAAGTGGGGGAAAGCACATGTCTAGTTCAATAAGTCAATTTGGGCATAATTCGGTAGGCGCTAAGGAGGGGTGGGGGAAGACTTTCCTAGAAAGCTTTTGGTTTCCGTTAAAAAAAAAAAAAAAAAGATTGCCAATTACTTAATAGTAAATGAAGCTTTCAGGGAGCTATGACCCCAAAACTGCATGCAGGTACTCTGATGACATGGAAGTGTTAAGATATCAAAGAAATAAAATCCCTAACAGGGATTTTAATTAACACATAGGTGTGTGTGTGTGGGGGGGGGGGGATAAGGATTTATTTTTTTCATATTTTAATGGATTTTTTTTTTTTTTTTTTTGCATATAAAAGACAGGCAAGGGAAAGAGCTTTATAAGATATAAATTTATCTTATAAAGCTTTAAAAAATTATTTTTAACCTTTTGCATTATAATATAAATACTTTCTACTAATTTCCTGACAATTGGGTAAAGGGCTGAGGTGTGTAGGTCTAGGGTTCTGGCCTACGGCGCGACTGTTTTCTCCAGTTGTATCTTGAATAAGCGTTAGAGCCCCTCAAAAAGTTCTCCGCCCAAGGCATGCCTTAATTAAGCAGACAGCCCTCGTTCATATCTTCTTTAATTTAAGGACCTTAAACACAAAATCAAAATAACTTATTTCATCATAATTTACACTGAGAGTAGTAGATAAATGGGAGTTCTGCCCATGCGGATCCCATGTTAATTCTGCGGATCCGTTCGGATGCTTTCCCTGGGCTGAGCGCGGAAGGGGGCGTGGTCGGACCGGATGTGGGGAGCGGATGTTCGAAGGGTTGATAAGAATTTTTTTTTCCTTTTTTTCAGATAAGGGTACTTGTAATTTTTTTCAGATTGTGACATATTTTTTGAAATAAGGGGACTTGGAAAAATTTTCAGATTTTCACATATTTTACAAATAAGGATACTTGGAAAAATTTTCAGACATTAAGATATTTCTCAAATAAGTGGACTTGGAAAAAATTTTCAGATTGCGATGCATTCTCTCATGAAAAATAAGGGACTTTAACATTTAGTATCAAAATAAGAGACTTTGACATAATTTTAAATAAGCTATACTTTATGAATTAAACCTGAAATAAAAAATATTATTATAAAATGAGGACCCACCAGCCGCCCGGTAGAACTCGTCTACCGCCTCATTTCAAATAAAAATTCTTACTGTGCCTTTCCCCATCACGCTAGCCTCGCATGAATGGAGACAGGGCGTAGCACAGAGGATGCGTTGTTGTTTTTGTTTCTTTAAATAATCATTAACTATGTGGAGCAAAGAAATGAACAACATCCCCAGAAGGATTTAGTTTTCTTTACCATTTAGTAATAGAACCAATGCAAATTGAATAAATGTTGCTTAATACATACTTCTAATGTTTAGCTAATTTCTGTATACTGATTATAGCATATATTTAATAAGTAACAGTTTACTAGAATATTAAAGTAGGGTTTAGGATACCCATACATTTTCTACAAATTTCTTCTACTGTTAGGGAAGTGAGAAAATTATACCATAGAACGATTTTAGTACCTATAGTTTTTACAAATAATGATTTAGATAGTGTATGAACTTTTTTATCTAAACATTTTTTTTAAAGAGATTTTTACCCAACTTAATATTTTTTTTTTAATCAAGAGTTAATTAATTTTTATTTTATTTTTTTAACCAACAGTTTTAATTTTAAGTTAAATAATTTTACAACAAATATTTTTTTAATTAATTTTACAACAAATATTTTTTTTAATCAAGAGTTAATTTATTTTTTAACCAAGTTTTAATTTTAAGTTAAATAATTTTACAACAAATATTCTATTGCGAGAAAACCACTTTAGCCATATACCCCTTTCTACAAATTTCTTCTACTGTTAGGGAAGTGAGAAAATTATACCATAGAACAATTTTAGTACCTATAGTTTTTACAAATAATGGGATAGTGTATGAACTTTTTTATCTAAACATTTTTTTTTTCTTAAGAGATTTTTACCCAAGTTTTAATTTTAAGTTAAATAAGTAATTTTACAACAAATATTTTTTTAACCAACAGTTTTAATTTTAAGTTAAATAATTTTACAACAAATATTTTTTTAATTAATTTTACAACAAATATTTTTTTTAATCAAGAGTTAATTTATTTTTTAACCAAGTTTTAATTTTAAGTTAAATAATTTTACAACAAATACATTTCTAAATTTATTTTTTTTTTAACCAAGTTTTAATTTTAAGTAAATAATTAATTTTACAACAAATTTTTTTTAATCAAATGTTTTTAATTTATCAAGAAAAAAAAAATTTAATCAAGTGTTTTTAATTTTTTGTATATCCTATTTTTGTTAAGTAGACGTTTAACACTAAAGTAGGATTTAGGATACCCATATATTTTCTACAAATTTCTTCTACTGTTAGGCAAGTGAGAAAATTATACCATAGAAAGATTTTTACAAATAATGATATAGTCTTATATTCTATTGCGAGAAAACCACTTCAGCCATATATCCCCCAAAACTCAAGTTTTGATATACGAAATGTGTGAATACGCGTTAGATCCCCTTAGAAAGTCCTCCTACCAAGGCACCCCTCATCCTAAGCAGATACCCCCGCGTGCAGGTTTGCCTTAAAACACAAACAAACAAAGTATTTATCTAAACATTTTTTCTTACCCACACATTTTTGATAAATCTTAGGCAGCGATTATACTAGTTTATATTTTCTATAGATCAATTAGAGAAAAAATTACATTTTTAGTAATCCTACAAAATATTCTTACTGTATATCACAAGTAGAGTAACATGATTTATAGAATTTCAATACGATACGAGTTAGATTGTTTATGTGCGACACTCATTTCAGATTGACTATGAAAGCATAATTTTATACATGCATTAATATTTTTAGAGGTCTTTTATTGATGCACTTAGCATATTTTATAGAAAGGTGAGCATAACTAGCACAAACTTTTAGACTAGATAGTACTATTGTTAGAAAGTTGAACTATTGGAAACAAAAATTGAAGATGCGTTTTAGCACAGTTGTATACTGCATGTACATAAATATCTTTCAATACTTAGATAGTTTAAATCACAAATCATTACTTAAACTAAAAAATACAAGGTTTTTACTTACGTGAAGGGACATCGTGCTAAATCTTCGAGTCTCTGGACAAAGTACCAACATCTATACGGCTAGCAAGACCGGAACATAGAGTAATGATTTAAAATACATTATCCCTAATTCCCGGTCCAACTAGCACATTTTCATTCATTCTTAATACCATCATATGCTGAAATAGGTATATTATTTTGACACTAAAAACAAAACACATTTGAAGATATTAAACGCTTTAAAAGTAATTTTTTTTCTTATAACAATTTACCAGATTCACAATACTATTTTATGTAGGATAAAATTAGTTAGCAAGCGAAAATTTAATCTTAGTTAGAATTTACTGAAATACAAATACCATGCATGCCTTATTTTCTATTAGGAGAAAGCCCTCAAACCCCAGTTTTCGTATACAAACTGCATAAAGTACTTCTACCGATAATGCTATTAATATTAATTACACTGGATTACCCACTTAAAATTTTGCAAAACACCAAAATACAGAAAAACATACATTAACAAAAAAATCACACTTAAAAGTACAACACATCAAAAGTGCAACTATAAGAACCACATAATTATTTTCAATTAGAATTACGGTATCAACTTATATGTAACTAAAATAATAGAAAATATTACACTTACCCTGTACTTGTACACGCGAGAGGCGAAAATAATAAAAATATTCGCAAATATATCCACAGCATAAGTAGAACACGTGCACGCCATATCCCTAGTACAGCTGATAAGAAATTTAGAGATAAGAAAGTGCCTTGAGGCTCTACAGAGCCGGTACAATAAGAGTTGGCCAGTTTGCCGATAAGATAAAACCAGGGAGGGTGCTAGGGGAATACCGAATTGTGGGGACACGTGTTTCATTCTACGTTCAAAAATGGGGACTTATGGATTAAGATGTTTACTACTTAAAAACATAATCTAATTTTTACAAACGCATTGGAACTTTGTAAAGGATATCTATTGAACACGTATTAAATACATTATGATTATTCTTCTGATCGACATTATATCCTAAATTGAAATATCAAAGTTAAGCTACAACGATTAATATATTTTACGTAGTTTAGGAAAATAATGAATCATTAAATTAATTTCTGTGAAACAATTAGCAAAGATCATTGTACTAAAGCAAATTATTTTTGTTAAGTTTTGATAAATAACAGTAATAAATTATAGGCATTGCAGATGAATGAGTATTCACGTATAAAATAGGTATTAAAATTATTGTTTAAAACAATTTTTAGAATAATAAACTAAAATTTTTATTTAATAAAGTCATAAACTAAAATTATTAATTAAAACTTGTTAATAAATTAAACATATCAAAATTTTTACACTCAATTTTTTTATAGACTTAAATTTTACATAGACATCCTTTTAATAAATGCATAAACTAAACTTATTGTTTAAAACAATTTTTTACAATAATAAACTAAAATTTTTATTTAATAAATTCATAAACTAAAACAATTTTTACAATAATAAACTAAAATTTTTTAATAAAGTCATAAACTGAAATTATTAATGAAAACCTGTTAATAAACTAAACTGATTACTCTAAAAGATAGCTAATCACAACATATATCAGAAAAAATATAAGCAATTATAATACCTGAAAAATACCGGACAACACTCTTGTTGCATGCGGACAAAACATCGGTCAGCTCGGCTAAAGAATTCTTAGGTATCCGTTGCAGGAGAACTTACCTACGCCCAACCTACAAACTCTACAAATTTAACGGCAACTGATTTTCTCTTATCAGGTATCACAGATCAGATAAGAGATAAGGAAGTGACATGCGCAGAAGACACGTGATAGTGACGTGTGCAAATCTGTGTTGATTGAATATCCGGTAGGTTTCTGGCAGGATGTACTATTTGCAATTAGGGGCAACTCTTTGTAACAGGCTAAGACAAGTTAGATGATGCAATATCTACTGGGTTGAGAAAGTTTTAAGGTAGAGGGCGCTTGGGTAATCACGTGATTTTTTAAAGAATCAGTATAGAGACATTTTAGTTAGATAAAGTGGCCAGGTGTGTGTTGCGAGACTCTCTTTACACTGTGTGCGCCTATACTTAAGACGTGTTTTAATTGATTTTTCGCCGAGTTTCAAAAATGTCTTTGCTTGAATCGATCGAAAATAACTTTAACATTGAATACACTCCCGAGTTTTATACTCAAAGTGATGCCGATGTGTTGCTGCAAGAAATAATACAATTGCCTTTAGATGTAAAGCCTCTGCAAAGTATTGAAAAGAAAATTTCCCCCGAGTTTTATACTGAAAGTGATGTTGACGTGCTACAGCAAGAATTGTTTCAATTACCCCTGCAAAGTAGTGAAAAGAAAATTTCCTCGACCCGTAAAGTAATTACTTTTGCTGATGAAGGAATCAATTACAGTTTACCTGGAGCAACAGTCTATGTTTACTCTTGGATACCCATTTTGCAAAAAATACGTGAAGATCTACAGAAAGTGACAAATTATGAATTTAATATGGTGCAAGTGAACTTTGGCTCTGAAGAACAACCTAAAATTGAAGACGGCAACTACGAAGATTTTAATCTAGACCTATCATCAGGTGTATGCATTCTAAGTTTTGGATCTAAACGAACTTTGGATTTTAAACCAGCGAACTGTGAAACCGCTACCATTAAATTAGAACATGGCTCAATGTGTAAGATATATCCCCCAACCAACAAACTTTTAACGCATGGTATTCCTTCTGAACCTTATGTGACAGACCCGCACATTAACCTAACATTTGCCAAAATGTACATTTATGAGCCTTCCCCGAAAAGGGCAAAGTTGGACGATTGGACGGATCATCTTTACCATAGCTTATATGCTTCTGTAAATAGTACATGGCACTTGGAAAGACTTATCTACGTTTCACTTCACGATGAAAGAACTGACTTGAAGATCCATATTAGACAATTTATTCAGAATGCCCAATTAGACTATATACCAACCGGTCAGGGAGTCGTGATGAACCCTTCCACATGGATCGAATTTATTGTAAAACTATTAGATTTTAATATATGTCATAGCAATAGCTCTTTTATTTGTAATAATCAATTATCTGTATTTAATGATGATGGAAAATGCATCTTACAACAAATTTACAAAACCGCAGATTCATTCACGTTAAATCCAATTTCCTTAACACTTTTAAATGATCAAGTAAAAAAACTTTGCGAAATGAGAAATGAAATATTGGAATGCATTTTAAAAACGCTATATACGACGACAGTGCCTCATTTAATTTTAAAATTAAAGCCGCAAAAATGTAACCGCGAACCCCATTGTAATTACGATGAAGCTAAACAACAATTAATGGATATAGTACATCAGGAAATTTTTAAAAACATAGGCCGGGTTCAAGATCATTCTTCGCATAGGATACATGCCTGTTCGAATAGATCACATATTGATGAGCGAGAGGGTCTTATAAGTAGTAAAGCATGGTTTACGGTTGACATGCCGTATATTGCAAGAGAGATATGCGAGAAAAAATGCACTTGTCATTATGACAGAGAATTTTTTTCAAACATTTTCATTGAAGACTATATGAAGTATCTTCAAAATGAGCTATTTAATTCATTTTTTCAACCGTTTTCAGATTTTGCGAATTCCAAGGATGACAAAACATGTGTAATTATGTGATGTTATTGGTGTATAACTAGTATTGCGATTGTAAAAAATATATTAAAACCATTGTGATTATGTAGAAAAAGTTTGCTTGCTTCTACAACAGTAAGATTTTACTGATTTGTGCATGATTAATTGTGGATTACACTTTGAAAAGTTATTATTTTCTCAATTGTGTAAATAGTTTGTGTAATTTAAAATATGTTTTTGTAAATAAATAAGTTTAAACATGAAAACTTTTCTGTGTTTTCTTTATGTGTATGTGCGTGTTGATTACTTGCAAAATAAAAATCTATTAAATAAAAAGTGATAAAGTTAGCATACTTGGTCACGATTTAAGGTTCACGTTTTATACTTATCTTTTATACACTACAAGGTAGAAAGTTAGAAATTTAACAAAATTTATTGAAGCATGTACTATGGAAACATTAATCTACTACATAGAATTAAAATGTTTTGATTAAAATCATAAACTTAAGTGTGATAGGTAAATTGTGTTACATGAGAATTCCCAAAGTACTAATTTTTTATAAAATGAACTTAGCTAAAAAAGTTAGTTTCCATAATTTTATAACTTAATCGATTTTACAGGTTTTTCAAAAATAAAGTTAAGTGAGATAAAGAAACTTAGTATTTTTAAATAAAGATTTTTTAGGTGTTCTTTAATGTAAAGATCTTACCATATTTTACTTGAAGTAACAGAATATTTAAAATCATACACTATGTTTTTAAAACATTAGAGTATTACCTTGGCATATTTTTATAATTTTTATTAAGTAATGGGCTTGAATATTTTTATGAAAAATATCAACTAAGTGCACATGTTACACATTTTAGTGATTGAGATGGTTATGCTTACAAATTTTAAATAAATATGCTCTTACTTTTATACATGTGACTTGTTCAAACTAAGTATACTTTTGATTTGGATACGTTTATGAGTTCTCATAAGTTATGAAATTATTTCTCGAAAGGAACTTAGCTAATAGAACTTTGTAAATTTCGTAGAAGTAGTATGCTTAACATGTTTTTGATAAAATAGATTTAAATGTGGTACAGAAATGATCAGCTATTTTAGCATAGATGTATAAACTTATCTTTATGTAAACCTTAACTAATTAAAAGTAATATAATTTATGTCTGTACAAAGTGAGGGACTTAGGCTATTTTTCAGAATTATCAAGTAAAGGGTTTTACAAAATACTTAGTAAACTGCATTAATAGATTGTAAGGTGTAATTTTTTCTTTTAGAAGTTTTGCACATTGGTATATTTTATGTTCTGATAAGTCGTGGAATATGTTCTTGAAATAAACTAACATATCTGTACTTTGAAAATTTTATAGAAGTGACGAACTTTGGTATTTTTAGAATGTTACGAACTTGATACATTTTTTCTGAAGTGCTAGATATGTGAAATTGTCTTTTTAGAAACATTGAATTATTCATATTAGTGTATTTCAGTTACTCTTTCAAGATAACGGACTTAGAATTTTTTACAAATAGCAAGCTAGTACCTTGCTAAACATGCTTCTTGCAAATATTTTTAAATACCGTTCTAAAAAATTATCAAAGTTGTAACTACTAAAAGAAATAAACAAATTAAAATATAATAAATTAAGTAGACACTGTGATTTTTAAGAACGGTATTTAAAAATATTTGCAAGAAGCATGTTTAGCAAGGTACTAGCTTGCTATTTGTAAAAAATTCTAAGTCCGTTATCTTGAAAGAGTAACTGAAATACACTAATATGAATAATTCAATGTTTCTAAAAAGACAATTTCACATATCTAGCACTTCAGAAAAAATGTATCAAGTTCGTAACATTCTAAAAATACCAAAGTTCGTCACTTCTATAAAATTTTCAAAGTACAGATATGTTAGTTTATTTCAAGAACATATTCCACGACTTATCAGAACATAAAATATACCAATGTGCAAAACTTCTAAAAGAAAAAATTACACCTTACAATCTATTAATGCAGTTTACTAAGTATTTTGTAAAACCCTTTACTTGATAATTCTGAAAAATAGCCTAAGTCCCTCACTTTGTACAGACATAAATTATATTACTTTTAATTAGTTAAGGTTTACATAAAGATAAGTTTATACATCTATGCTAAAATAGCTGATCATTTCTGTACCACATTTAAATCTATTTTATCAAAAACATGTTAAGCATACTACTTCTACGAAATTTACAAAGTTCTATTAGCTAAGTTCCTTTCGAGAAATAATTTCATAACTTATGAGAACTCATAAACGTATCCAAATCAAAAGTATACTTAGTTTGAACAAGTCACATGTATAAAAGTAAGAGCATATTTATTTAAAATTTGTAAGCATAACCATCTCAATCACTAAAATGTGTAACATGTGCACTTAGTTGATATTTTTCATAAAAATATTCAAGCCCATTACTTAATAAAAATTATAAAAATATGCCAAGGTAATACTCTAATGTTTTAAAAACATAGTGTATGATTTTAAATATTCTGTTACTTCAAGTAAAATATGGTAAGATCTTTACATTAAAGAACACCTAAAAAATCTTTATTTAAAAATACTAAGTTTCTTTATCTCACTTAACTTTATTTTTGAAAAACCTGTAAAATCGATTAAGTTATAAAATTATGGAAACTAACTTTTTTAGCTAAGTTCATTTTATAAAAAATTAGTACTTTGGGAATTCTCATGTAACACAATTTACCTATCACACTTAAGTTTATGATTTTAATCAAAACATTTTAATTCTATGTAGTAGATTAATGTTTCCATAGTACATGCTTCAATAAATTTTGTTAAATTTCTAACTTTCTACCTTGTAGTGTATAAAAGATAAGTATAAAACGTGAACCTTAAATCGTGACCAAGTATGCTAACTTTATCACTTTTTATTTAATAGATTTTTATTTTGCAAGTAATCAACACGCACATACACATAAAGAAAACACAGAAAAGTTTTCATGTTTAAACTTATTTATTTACAAAAACATATTTTAAATTACACAAACTATTTACACAATTGAGAAAATAATAACTTTTCAAAGTGTAATCCACAATTAATCATGCACAAATCAGTAAAATCTTACTGTTGTAGAAGCAAGCAAACTTTTTCTACATAATCACAATGGTTTTAATATATTTTTTACAATCGCAATACTAGTTATACACCAATAACATCACATAATTACACATGTTTTGTCATCCTTGGAATTCGCAAAATCTGAAAACGGTTGAAAAAATGAATTAAATAGCTCATTTTGAAGATACTTCATATAGTCTTCAATGAAAATGTTTGAAAAAAATTCTCTGTCATAATGACAAGTGCATTTTTTCTCGCATATCTCTCTTGCAATATACGGCATGTCAACCGTAAACCATGCTTTACTACTTATAAGACCCTCTCGCTCATCAATATGTGATCTATTCGAACAGGCATGTATCCTATGCGAAGAATGATCTTGAACCCGGCCTATGTTTTTAAAAATTTCCTGATGTACTATATCCATTAATTGTTGTTTAGCTTCATCGTAATTACAATGGGGTTCGCGGTTACATTTTTGCGGCTTTAATTTTAAAATTAAATGAGGCACTGTCGTCGTATATAGCGTTTTTAAAATGCATTCCAATATTTCATTTCTCATTTCGCAAAGTTTTTTTACTTGATCATTTAAAAGTGTTAAGGAAATTGGATTTAACGTGAATGAATCTGCGGTTTTGTAAATTTGTTGTAAGATGCATTTTCCATCATCATTAAATACAGATAATTGATTATTACAAATAAAAGAGCTATTGCTATGACATATATTAAAATCTAATAGTTTTACAATAAATTCGATCCATGTGGAAGGGTTCATCACGACTCCCTGACCGGTTGGTATATAGTCTAATTGGGCATTCTGAATAAATTGTCTAATATGGATCTTCAAGTCAGTTCTTTCATCGTGAAGTGAAACGTAGATAAGTCTTTCCAAGTGCCATGTACTATTTACAGAAGCATATAAGCTATGGTAAAGATGATCCGTCCAATCGTCCAACTTTGCCCTTTTCGGGGAAGGCTCATAAATGTACATTTTGGCAAATGTTAGGTTAATGTGCGGGTCTGTCACATAAGGTTCAGAAGGAATACCATGCGTTAAAAGTTTGTTGGTTGGGGGATATATCTTACACATTGAGCCATGTTCTAATTTAATGGTAGCGGTTTCACAGTTCGCTGGTTTAAAATCCAAAGTTCGTTTAGATCCAAAACTTAGAATGCATACACCTGATGATAGGTCTAGATTAAAATCTTCGTAATTGCCGTCTTCAATTTTAGGTTGTTCTTCAGAGCCAAAGTTCACTTGCACCATATTAAATTCATAATTTGTCACTTTCTGTAGATCTTCACGTATTTTTTGCAAAATGGGTATCCAAGAGTAAACATAGACTGTTGCTCCAGGTAAACTGTAATTGATTCCTTCATCAGCAAAAGTAATTACTTTACGGGTCGAGGAAATTTTCTTTTCACTACTTTGCAGGGGTAATTGAAACAATTCTTGCTGTAGCACGTCAACATCACTTTCAGTATAAAACTCGGGGGAAATTTTCTTTTCAATACTTTGCAGAGGCTTTACATCTAAAGGCAATTGTATTATTTCTTGCAGCAACACATCGGCATCACTTTGAGTATAAAACTCGGGAGTGTATTCAATGTTAAAGTTATTTTCGATCGATTCAAGCAAAGACATTTTTGAAACTCGGCGAAAAATCAATTAAAACACACGTCTTAAGTATAGGCGCACACAGTGTAAAGAGAGTCTCGCAACACACACCTGGCCACTTTATCTAACTAAAATGTCTCTATACTGATTCTTTAAAAAATCACGTGATTACCCAAGCGCCCTCTACCTTAAAACTTTCTCAACCCAGTAGATATTGCATCATCTAACTTGTCTTAGCCTGTTACAAAGAGTTGCCCCTAATTGCAAATAGTACATCCTGCCAGAAACCTACCGGATATTCAATCAACACAGATTTGCACACGTCACTATCACGTGTCTTCTGCGCATGTCACTTCCTTATCTCTTATCTGATCTGTGATACCTGATAAGAGAAAATCAGTTGCCGTTAAATTTGTAGAGTTTGTAGGTTGGGCGTAGGTAAGTTCTCCTGCAACGGATACCTAAGAATTCTTTAGCCGAGCTGACCGATGTTTTGTCCGCATGCAACAAGAGTGTTGTCCGGTATTTTTCAGGTATTATAATTGCTTATATTTTTTCTGATATATGTTGTGATTAGCTATCTTTTAGAGTAATCAGTTTAGTTTATTAACAGGTTTTCATTAATAATTTCAGTTTATGACTTTATTAAAAAATTTTAGTTTATTATTGTAAAAATTGTTTTAGTTTATGAATTTATTAAATAAAAATTTTAGTTTATTATTGTAAAAAATTGTTTTAAACAATAAGTTTAGTTTATGCATTTATTAAAAGGATGTCTATGTAAAATTTAAGTCTATAAAAAAATTGAGTGTAAAAATTTTGATATGTTTAATTTATTAACAAGTTTTAATTAATAATTTTAGTTTATGACTTTATTAAATAAAAATTTTAGTTTATTATTCTAAAAATTGTTTTAAACAATAATTTTAATACCTATTTTATACGTGAATACTCATTCATCTGCAATGCCTATAATTTATTACTGTTATTTATCAAAACTTAACAAAAATAATTTGCTTTAGTACAATGATCTTTGCTAATTGTTTCACAGAAATTAATTTAATGATTCATTATTTTCCTAAACTACGTAAAATATATTAATCGTTGTAGCTTAACTTTGATATTTCAATTTAGGATATAATGTCGATCAGAAGAATAATCATAATGTATTTAATACGTGTTCAATAGATATCCTTTACAAAGTTCCAATGCGTTTGTAAAAATTAGATTATGTTTTTAAGTAGTAAACATCTTAATCCATAAGTCCCCATTTTTGAACGTAGAATGAAACACGTGTCCCCACAATTCGGTATTCCCCTAGCACCCTCCCTGGTTTTATCTTATCGGCAAACTGGCCAACTCTTATTGTACCGGCTCTGTAGAGCCTCAAGGCACTTTCTTATCTCTAAATTTCTTATCAGCTGTACTAGGGATATGGCGTGCACGTGTTCTACTTATGCTGTGGATATATTTGCGAATATTTTTATTATTTTCGCCTCTCGCGTGTACAAGTACAGGGTAAGTGTAATATTTTCTATTATTTTAGTTACATATAAGTTGATACCGTAATTCTAATTGAAAATAATTATGTGGTTCTTATAGTTGCACTTTTGATGTGTTGTACTTTTAAGTGTGATTTTTTTGTTAATGTATGTTTTTCTGTATTTTGGTGTTTTGCAAAATTTTAAGTGGGTAATCCAGTGTAATTAATATTAATAGCATTATCGGTAGAAGTACTTTATGCAGTTTGTATACGAAAACTGGGGTTTGAGGGCTTTCTCCTAATAGAAAATAAGGCATGCATGGTATTTGTATTTCAGTAAATTCTAACTAAGATTAAATTTTCGCTTGCTAACTAATTTTATCCTACATAAAATAGTATTGTGAATCTGGTAAATTGTTATAAGAAAAAAAATTACTTTTAAAGCGTTTAATATCTTCAAATGTGTTTTGTTTTTAGTGTCAA
This sequence comes from Cheiracanthium punctorium, assembly GCA_038373885.1. Taxonomy (NCBI): domain Eukaryota; kingdom Metazoa; phylum Arthropoda; class Arachnida; order Araneae; family Cheiracanthiidae; genus Cheiracanthium; species Cheiracanthium punctorium. The sequence goes on from JAWZYV010015811.1 coordinate 15,845, forward strand.
AATAATATACCTATTTCAGCATATGATGGTATTAAGAATGAATGAAAATGTGCTAGTTGGACCGGGAATTAGGGATAATGTATTTTAAATCATTACTCTATGTTCCGGTCTTGCTAGCCGTATAGATGTTGGTACTTTGTCCAGAGACTCGAAGATTTAGCACGATGTCCCTTCACGTAAGTAAAAACCTTGTATTTTTTAGTTTAAGTAATGATTTGTGATTTAAACTATCTAAGTATTGAAAGATATTTATGTACATGCAGTATACAACTGTGCTAAAACGCATCTTCAATTTTTATTTCCAATAGTTCAACTTTCTAACAATAGTACTATCTAGTCTAAAAGTTTGTGCTAGTTATGCTCACCTTTCTATAAAATATGCTAAGTGCATCAATAAAAGACCTCTAAAAATATTAATGCATGTATAAAATTATGCTTTCATAGTCAATCTGAAATGAGTGTCGCACATAAACAATCTAACTCGTATCGTATTGAAATTCTATAAATCATGTTACTCTACTTGTGATATACAGTAAGAATATTTTGTAGGATTACTAAAAATGTAATTTTTTCTCTAATTGATCTATAGAAAATATAAACTAGTATAATCGCTGCCTAAGATTTATCAAAAATGTGTGGGTAAGAAAAAATGTTTAGATAAATACTTTGTTTGTTTGTGTTTTAAGGCAAACCTGCACGCGGGGGTATCTGCTTAGGATGAGGGGTGCCTTGGTAGGAGGACTTTCTAAGGGGATCTAACGCGTATTCACACATTTCGTATATCAAAACTTGAGTTTTGGGGGATATATGGCTGAAGTGGTTTTCTCGCAATAGAATATAAGACTATATCATTATTTGTAAAAATCTTTCTATGGTATAATTTTCTCACTTGCCTAACAGTAGAAGAAATTTGTAGAAAATATATGGGTATCCTAAATCCTACTTTAGTGTTAAACGTCTACTTAACAAAAATAGGATATACAAAAAATTAAAAACACTTGATTAAATTTTTTTTTTCTTGATAAATTAAAAACATTTGATTAAAAAAAATTTGTTGTAAAATTAATTATTTACTTAAAATTAAAACTTGGTTAAAAAAAAATAAATTTAGAAATGTATTTGTTGTAAAATTATTTAACTTAAAATTAAAACTTGGTTAAAAAATAAATTAACTCTTGATTAAAAAAAATATTTGTTGTAAAATTAATTAAAAAAATATTTGTTGTAAAATTATTTAACTTAAAATTAAAACTGTTGGTTAAAAAAATATTTGTTGCAAAATTACTTATTTAACTTAAAATTAAAACTTGGGTAAAAATCTCTTAAGAAAAAAAAAATGTTTAGATAAAAAAGTTCATACACTATCCCATTATTTGTAAAAACTATAGGTACTAAAATTGTTCTATGGTATAATTTTCTCACTTCCCTAACAGTAGAAGAAATTTGTAGAAAGGGGTATATGGCTAAAGTGGTTTTCTCGCAATAGAATATTTGTTGTAAAATTATTTAACTTAAAATTAAAACTTGGTTAAAAAATAAATTAACTCTTGATTAAAAAAAATATTTGTTGTATAATTAATTAAAAAAATATTTGTTGTAAAATTATTTAACTTAAAATTAAAACTGTTGGTTAAAAAAATAAAATAAAAATTAATTAACTCTTGATTTAAAAAAAAAATATTAAGTTGGGTAAAAATCTCTTTAAAAAAAATGTTTAGATAAAAAAGTTCATACACTATCTAAATCATTATTTGTAAAAACTATAGGTACTAAAATCGTTCTATGGTATAATTTTCTCACTTCCCTAACAGTAGAAGAAATTTGTAGAAAATGTATGGGTATCCTAAACCCTACTTTAATATTCTAGTAAACTGTTACTTATTAAATATATGCTATAATCAGTATACAGAAATTAGCTAAACATTAGAAGTATGTATTAAGCAACATTTATTCAATTTGCATTGGTTCTATTACTAAATGGTAAAGAAAACTAAATCCTTCTGGGGATGTTGTTCATTTCTTTGCTCCACATAGTTAATTATTATTTAAAGAAACAAAAACAACAACGCATCCTCTGTGATACGCCCTGTCTCCATTCATGCGAGGCTAGCGTGATGGGGAAAGGCACAGTAAGAATTTTTATTTGAAATGAGGCGGTAGACGAGTTCTACCGGGCGGCTGGTGGGTCCTCATTTTATAATAATATTTTTTATTTCAGGTTTAATTCATAAAGTATAGCTTATTTAAAATTATGTCAAAGTCTCTTATTTTGATACTAAATGTTAAAGTCCCTTATTTTTCATGAGAGAATGCATCGCAATCTGAAAATTTTTTCCAAGTCCACTTATTTGAGAAATATCTTAATGTCTGAAAATTTTTCCAAGTATCCTTATTTGTAAAATATGTGAAAATCTGAAAATTTTTCCAAGTCCCCTTATTTCAAAAAATATGTCACAATCTGAAAAAAATTACAAGTACCCTTATCTGAAAAAAAGGAAAAAAAAATTCTTATCAACCCTTCGAACATCCGCTCTCCACATCCGGTCCGACCACGCCCCCTTCCGCGCTCAGCCCAGGGAAAGCATCCGAACGGATCCGCAGAATTAACATGGGATCCGCATGGGCAGAACTCCCATTTATCTACTACTACTGAGGATAAAAAGTTTTATATTTTTAATATTAATCAGAAATCAGAATCAAGCAGAATAAAATTCCTTCCAATTCCTATTAGAGAGGTTGTCTTAAAAGCACTGATCTACGGTTTTCATTGATCTTATATAATATATAATTAATTACATATATAATTAATTATATATAATTATAGAAAATATTATTATTAGACATATATAATTAATTCAAAGTTACTTTATGGTGTCGAATAAAATTTTCAGGAAATTAAATGTAAATAAATACAAACTTTTACTTTTTATACAGCCCTCCTGCAGAAATTCCCAATAAGTAAAATATACTCCCTTGCATTAATGAGGTGATGTAGAAAGTTTAAGATTTCTCATAAGACGGCTTACAGTTCAAAGTCTGTGAGGGGGAATAAGCTTTTCAGTATCAAAAATAGTAAACATATAATTATTAAAACTATTCTAACAAAACTAATTAATTATTCTGACAAAACTAATTAACTATTAATTTTAACCACAGTTATACATAGCCAATATTTACATTTTGAGAAATGAGGTTTAAATCATTTTAAACCAGTTTCCTTTAAAAAGTTATTGTTTGTTTCAGCATTTAAAAATTTGTTTAAAAACATTACAATTAGACTAACATTTAATTTAAAGAAGATTTTTTAAAACTTGTTTTTGACTTATTAATAGAATAATTTAATTTTTAAAAAGACATCTTTAAAATAAGAGTACCAATGTTCAAATTGAATATTTTCAAAAATAGAAATATTTATATATCAATATATATACTTATAAATCTTCCTTATTCTAAAATTTATTATTTAAAAACAAAAAGCCAACAAGATAAATTACCATGAATCAGAATAAACTCCTTCACTTATAAAAAGAAAACCAGTAATAATAAGCCATAGCTCAACTCTAGGTCTCCCCATAACCCGATTGGGGCGCAGTAGCGTAGCGATTCAGTAGGTTGGGGGGGAGGGGGTATTTTCTATCATCCTCCAAAGGTATGGGGGGGTCGAGCCACAAAGCCTCCCCGCCTTTCCTACGTCACTGCAGGAGCGTAACCAGAAAGTGGGATATCGGGATATATCCCCCTATTTATTAAGAGCTTTCAGATTTTTGTCGTTAATAAGAAATTAAGTTTATCAATACAAAATTATATCTCATACAACCCCCTCCCCGAAAAAAAATTCTGGCTACGCTCCTTTCCTCATCGATTAGCATATAACGACTATGTTACATCATAAAACTATTAAAAGTGGCGTTTTTTCCGGCGGCGTTTTTACCGGGTGGCGTTTTTTCCATGTGGCGTTTTTTCCGGCGGCGTTTTTTCCGGTGGCGTTTTTTCCGGCGGCGTTTTTTCTGGCGGCGTTTTTTCCGCTCACCGGTTATTTTGATGGGGCCTCGAGAGTCTCATTATCACACGGGCGTGTGGGCCCGTGAGCCCCTGAAAAATAAAGGCCTCGCAAATCTCTCCATTTATTGTATAATGAATTTATATATGCTGCAATAATAATTTTTATTAAGCTAAATTTCCTTTATCTATATCGTAATTGTGTAACAATAAAAAGGCTTCGAGACTTATTTTCTGTTCTTCTTTCTAACACAATGATAATGGTTTCTAAGACTAGATCAATAAAATAGAAATTAAAGGCGTTATTGAAAATTTATGGCCATATGTACTTATCACAAAATATCCATTAGTTAGCATTTTTTTAAATATTATGATGAAGAAAAGAAAATTTTCTGGCAGGTGGAACTCAGCGCACACATACGCTAATAATACAAATGGATTAAAAAAATATTAAAATCAATTTTAAATGCATAGTCTTGTTCTAAATGAGTATAAATACATGGGTAATTTTTAATTTAATTTTAGAATTATTTTGAAATGCTTTATTTTTATGCTGGGAAAATAGAAAATAATCACAAATAAGTTAAAATGTCTGTAATAGTATAGGGGCCCAAAACAACCTTTTTTTTTTTGCCCCGGGGCCCCTTCTATGTCTGATCAGGGTCTGCATATTTTTGACTGCTATTGCGTGTTTGCAACATAAATCAACATAAAAATGAGTATTTTTTGCTTTCGAAAAGGAATTTTACATATCTGTAAATTGTATGCTTTTGTAACATCATTAATTTTCTTTGATCTTTTTTATTGCACCCATAAATACAGTGTAGTGTCCACTTGCCAGGATGATTGCCAATCATTCAGTGTCCAGTATTCCGTGAACTTCCTTTTAGGTGATATCCTTTCAAATCTGACATGATATATAGTCAGTCCTCGCAATTAGCGAGCCCCCCCCCCCCCCCATCCTCTCAATCACCATCTACGGAAAACTACGAAGCGTGAGAAAAACTTACGGTTTTCTCACAGGAATTTTCTTGAAAGCATCGAGACCGCTTCTGGAAGAGTCACCGACATTTTTAATTTTCTCTTTGCCTCCTCCTTATGATCGATGCATTGAACAACAATTTTATTTATGCTTAGTTTTACTAAGTTTATTTATATTAAGGTTTGGTCATTTTTCGACGTTACGGTGCACTTTTTTGAGTTTGGGCACTCTTTATTATCTTTGTGTCCTGGTGGTGTGTTCAACTTCCACAAAAGTAGTGACTGCAGTATTGTAGCTTTTCAAACATTAATTAATCACGTGATTATGTTCTACAACTCGGAATGTTTTTTGTCTCAAAGAAGTGTAAAAACTGATTAGTACATTTTTCGTGGAACTTGAAACTGAAAAAAAGAAATTAAATATGTAGAAATTGTACACAATTTTTTTTTCTTTTTTTTGACGAGTTGATAACCTTATCTTTTTTGAGTTTGTTGAAAAGGCACAAAAGGTATAAGCATATGCATCCAAGATATTATTTCAGGGGCTAAAAATATTGCTGACCTCGGTTACAGTGTTCTTCGTTTGTAGTGACAGTTTTCAGATCCGGTCCTAAGGTAGAGCGAACGGTGCGACCGCACCGGGCGCCATCTCTACCAAGGCTGTTCAGAATAATATAGCACTGTGGATGTCGGAAATGGTTTCATTTACCTGTTAATAATTGTTTAATAATAAATCTTTTAGTCAATGTACAGTAGTAATCAATCATGTTAATAGTGAATTTTAGTGAACTTTCTGTGAAAAAATAAATTATTAACAGGTACTCGAGGACGACTTATCAAACCCTGCATTGTTACGTGATTCATAACCGTCTTATTTACCTTTACCACTCTTTAACTTTTTGCCAATGAGTTTCAGAGCACCATGCATATTTGACAGTCCGTATATTATTGAAGCCTCATTTTAACCCCTGAAAGCTTTTATAGCTAAATGTGTGGCGTAGCTAGGTGCAAGAGCTGATCTAGGGTACGTGGAGCCTCCCTGCAAACGTAAAGAAGCCCCGCCCCGTGTTATGCACCAGATTAAGTTTTCTTTAGTTTTTTAGTTCGAATATGGCGCTCCGATGCCTTGCTTACCGTGTCGGGCCGTCCCTGGCTACGGGGGAGCAAGGAAGGTCAACTGTACCCGGGCGCAGCATCGGCCAAGGGGCGCCAAATGGTATATGAAAGCTACCTAGTTGCATTTTTAAAAAATAGGAGGGGGCGCAAAATCTTCAGTTGTCAGGTGGAAACGAGATTTAGTCATTTGCTGTGGGACAGAGAAACTGTTCTCTCAGCTTGTTTCCATCCCAGATTCAAACTATTCTGGATTGAGGAGGAGAGGAAGACCGAAGCCAACAAAATGGATGGAGGAATACCTCCAGAATATGTTTCCGACAACTTTAGATATCAGTATCGAGGATCAGCCCATGGATGATGACTTTTCTGGTCCCCATCTTGTCTGTGTTGACCATGGACTTAGATTGGAAAGGACCCTGAAAACGGACCTAGAGGATGGGCAGGAATTGGATTGATTAGGAGATTATCTGTTGCTGCCATCTAGCGACAATAGTTGTCAAAAAAACTTTTTCCATAAATTAGGAGGCGATATATCAATTTTATTAATTATTTATTTGTATTTCGAAATTGATAAAATATAATAACTCTTTTAAAAATAAATAATCAAAGTTATGTATGCATATTTAAATAGTTTTTGTGGTGATCCTCAAGGTTTTTGTAGCTATTTAAACTGCATTTTTAAGATTTATATATATTTTTTCTTTTAGTATTTTTTTTTACACCTCAGCACCAACTTTTTTGTGGCACTAGGTAATATAGGAAAAATATTCTCAAAGTACTCAAGCCGCAAAAAATTTAACAGCATTATATTTTTGTTACTTGTGCTATTATCATGAAATATAAGAAAACAAAACTTCTCATTTTTTATAACCTCCTCTTTAAATAATATAACAGGTATAGTGAAATTATAAAAATAATTAAATAAAACTATCAACTTCTCCTAGAGTAAAAAAAAAAGTTGGTAGTGAGGTGTAATGAAGCTCTAAAAGAAAAAAAATATTTATTAACTTTAAAAATGCAGTTTAAATAGCTACAAAAACCTTGAGGATTACCACAAAATCTAATTAAATATGCATACATAACTCTGATTATTTATTTTTAAAAGCGTTATTATATTTTATCAATTTCGAAATACAAATAAATAATTAATAAAATTGATATATCGCCTCTTAATTTATGGAAAAAGTTTTTTTGACAACTATTGCCGGTAGATGGCAGCAACAGATAATCTCCTTATGAATTCATCCCCAACCTTAACTGAAGCTGGGCTATTTTGATAGCATGGTGTTTGTTCTCCTTATCTGTAACTCCGTGGTATTGACTGACTTGTTGAACTAGCCGCGTGTGCTGCTGTCCGTGACGTAATCCGGCAGTGACGTCATTTGACGTGTTCTGTGTAAGCGGCATACGTATTTTTCTGCTCGCCTGATGTGGGCGTTACGGCTTCCGTTCCCGGCAGTATTTAGACAGCATTGCACGAGATCACTAGGGAGCCAATGAAATCGCTCCATTCTCCGAGAGCAAAATACATCACGAGAGAACACCAGGATGAACAGATGCGCCAGAGTAGAGATGGGCGGTTTGACTCATTTTACTGATTCGAATCTCAACTCACTCACTACTTCGATGATTCGAATCTTGAATCAATAAAACAACTAAAGAAATTTTCCCTATCTCTGCGCCGAAAGCCGTACTATTTAAACACCTTTCACCCATTCATCGGGTTTCTTCTCCGCTGAGTTCTCGGGCAGCTAGCATCTCTCTCTCCTTGCTCGGTCGAATTCAACACTGACACACACAGTTTTCAGCAAATGAGTTCGTTCTCTTAACTTCCTAGCCCGTGCACTGTGTATAAACAAGTAGTAATTTGTTGGCGGAAGGGGGGGAAGGGATAAGACAAATACGAAATGTGAAAATTTTACAGTTTTCAAGATTTCGATAAAATGAAAAGAGGAAGATTGAATTTATTATGCCGGAATAAATCAGATAGTTCGGTAAATATTGATTTTTGGCCTAGCCCTATGCCAACATGTGGAAATTTGCTCTGGGACGGTTTGTAGGCTTTGGAGATGCCGTCGTAGGGCGGTTAAAATAAAACTAGTGTTTAAACTGCCCGAAATGAAAATACAGGGGCGCTTCATATGACCCCTGGGCCTGTAAGATTAAAAGGTTAAGTTTGGTGTCAAAGTATTCGAAATTTTATGTATCGATGGAGCCTAGGAGGGGTCAAGAATCAATAAAAATGCACTCCGATGGATAGTTTCCGAGATATACGTTAATTAATTATGGTAATTAGACTAATTAACCATGATTGAGGCTGAAAAGGACTGCAAACATGTAGAAATTGGCTCTGGGATGGTTTCCAGGCTTTGGAGATGCCGTCGGAGGAGGCTAGTGTTTAAAATGCCCAAATTGAAAATACAGGGGAGCTTCGTATGACCCACTGGGCCTGTAAGATTAAAAGGTTAAGTTTGGTGTCAAAGCATTCGAAATTTTAAGTATCGATGGGGTGTTACGTCTAGGGGGGGGTTCGAGAATCAATAAAAACGCGCTCCGGTGGATAGTTTCAGAGATATACGTTAATTAATTATGGTAATTAGACTAATAAACCATGGAGCTGTTTTTTCCACGATCCGGCATCGTCATCAACGGAGAGAAAGCAGTAGCAAAAGCATCACAAGCTGGTATTGATCTGGGGATTTTCTTATCGCCGGCCTGTATTTTTGACCTTTATCGAATTCGAGATTTCACTGAAATGAAAATGGGAATAGTTGATATCTGATGTTGAAATAAAACCAATATGTCGATATTTATCGATTTTTGGCCCAGCCCTACTGAGGGGCTGCTGCCCCCTCCCCCAAAATGGGGCCCTTTACTTAGCTTACAATTGAACTTTATCTTTAAATTTGATACCCAGCCCACCCCGAAATAAAATCCTGGCTACGCCACTGTCAATAACACTAACTACGCCACTGCTTTAGACCCTATTTTGTATTTCTCTGAATTACGAAAGAAAATAAAATCATTCCCCTTAAACGACAAACAAGGTTAAAAAAAATATCTTAAACGAAATGTGCAACAATAAAGCGAAATGTAATTTTGCTTACTACAAAGTCCTTTTGTGGGAGCGCTTAATACCGCCCCCTGTATACTTCATTAAAAGTGACAAGCACAATCCTAACTTTATTTCATTCTATTTCCCTTCACATGAAAACCCGCCAACCATGTAAACTTAACGTGTCCGTTTTTTTTTTTTTTTTTGTCGGGGCAGGGGGACATATATTGAAGTTAAAAGTAGAAAAGAGATGTTTCATTAAATTTTAAACAAATATTAAACCAGCCAGACAAGTTGGAAGGAGGAAGTCCCCCCCCCCCCCCCCCCCGAGGGAAAAAGGTTTAAACAACTTTGAGACACCCCCCGCTCTTGCACGAGCATTGGCGTAAATTGGCATGTAATATTTGGAAGGGGTGACGAAATATTTCTGATTTTAGAAAATACCATTTTTAAATAGCTCTGATACTTGAATTTTCTTAATTTTTTTTTCGGGGGGGGGGGGGGGGGAGGATGATTGACTCCTCTTGCCCTTAGGAAGTAACACCTATGCCCCCTGCCAAAAGCAAAGGATGTCCGACCCACTCCACACACACAGACAAATAAAACTTTAAATCCGACCACCAGAGATTTTCCCTTACTCTTTCAACTCCTTTCGACTCTGAGTCGATAGAAGATTCGAAAAACTAACGAATCTCAATGATCGCATACAGTCACTGAAACATTTGAGATTCTACTGAGTTGAGATTTGTCGTACACAATCACCGAAACAGAGCGAAACACTGATTCAGTAAAGATTCGTTGCTGCACCAACTCAGTGACCAACTCACCCACTCATTTGCTTTTTCAAATCATCTATCAACTCAGAGTCGAAAGGAGTTGAAAAGAGTCGTAAGAGTAAGGGAAAATCTCTGGGAACGGAAAAGGGAAAATAAGTTTTCCTTCCCTTCGCACTTGGAATATTTCCCCACAGTTGAAAGCTTGAGATTCGAATCAGTAGATAGTGAGTGTAAAGACTGAGCCACTCAGTACCAAGATTCGATGTTTCGAATCATTGGCCATCACTACGCCAGAGATGTTGGCGAGAATCAAATTCTGCATGTCGCGGACATTTGTTTATTACTTTGAAGGAGCAGAATTTGACAAATATAATTTGCGTTTAACATATATTTCTTGATATCAATATGCAGTATAGTGTGAGTGTGTGAAAATTAAACTTTTATATTAGTATTGATTGTGTGTCTTTATATTTTTTACTTAAAAAAAATTACAGATACATTTCTATTATTTTAAAGTATTTTCTACAGCTTTTATTAAATATAATCTTTTAGTAAATATCATCATAGGCGTCTATAGAAACTTTTCTAAAGTAAGGGGAGGGTTAATTAAGAAAAAAAACACTACCGGGAGGTGGAAATTTGGACTTGTAAGTTTCGATTTTGCTTTGCGATGCAGTTTTGTTTGCATTATAAGTCGATACGTTAAGGCTCGAGTATCCCGTCTCTCCCCCCCCCCCTCCTCTTATGGCCACCCATGCTTATGACATGCATCATTATAGTATCTTAAAGAACAATTTGGGGGTCCCCTCTTTTTGTAGAGGCCCCGGACGCTTGCCCCGAATGCCCGCCCGGGAATCAGGCTCTGCCCATATATCTCTATCACCTATAACGTATTAACTTCAAAGTTAACTCGTCTCTACTTTTGGTGACCTTAATAAATTACTGTAATAGTGTCAAATTATTCATCATATCTATCCCAACTTTCTCAATATAAATATGAACAAAAGCGACATTTTTTACTCTAATTAACTTACACGGAAATGAAATGCAGCAGGTTTGTATGTTAAATGTTCTGCATCACTATTGTGTACAGCAAATTTTCTCATAAAGTGTCTTTACACTGAAAACAGAAATTATGAAATTTAACAGGAGCGACTTGTCTTCTTTTTAATTCGTATATATTTTATTATCGCTTTAAAGAAAGAAAAATACTTTAAGTCAGTCAAAACATCTTAAAGTGATAAACAATAATGTCGTTTCACTATTATTGCCATTGGTTTTTTAATGACTATTTTAATATAACTGTCCTGCTTCATCTGACTTAAAAAGAAAAATCCCGGCAAAAAAGAAAAAAAAAAAAAAACATTCACGATGGAACAAAACCGCAGTCCTGATTCCTCGCCAAATACAAGCTACCGAAACTTCCCATCCGATGACACTGCAACCCTAAGTTTCGCTCTCCAGGAATGGAGCAGTTTCATTGGCTGATCCAAATGTTGTGGTTGTACAAACACAGGCTAGTCGCAGGATCGGCGGTTTCGCTTAGTTTCGTTATGTATTAGTGATGCACCTCTGCTAATGTAGTTGAGCCTCTTGTGTTTTAAGTATGGGAACTACACTATTAAGTGACAGGCTGGAAATTTTTATTAGTCTGATGGAACAAGCATATAGTTTTCACATTGAAGCCTCCGGCGTCCTGAAGTAAATGTTAATGTAGAAAGTAAATTCTGTTTATTTTAATTGAGTCATAGAATCATGATAGCAATGCACTTATTTGGTTTTTAAACAATTTGTTAAGTTTGAAACCTCAGTGCAATAGATTTTAATACTTTACCTAGTTAATTGTTTCTCCTTTTATGTAACTGTTTTTAATATGATTAACTGTTAATAAAATGAAGTTCGTTGTTTTAAATTATTAAAGCCTTGTTACTGAGTCTATACATGCTACATACTATGTTAGTCAATTTTTATACAGGTTTCTAAGGACTTTACAGCTATGCTGAAATTGCGTATTACTCTGCTGTTTTTAAAGTTAAAGAGTTAAATCTTAGATTGTAGATTAGTGAATGGGCCACAAAATAGTTAACCCTTATCGGGTATAACAGGTTTTACCATAGCGCAATTGGTCTAACAGATATGTTTAGTCTATGGTCGGCGACCGTGCTAATCCAACCCCCCCCCCTCTTCGCGCCCCCACTACACAAAATTCAGGCAGATTGGTTATTATATTGATGACTGGAAACTTTATTTGTTTTCCGTTGGTGCGTTGGTAATTTTGATAAAAGACTGCATAGCAGAACTCTGATAGGTAGAAGGGAAGAAGCTTACCCACGTCCAATTTCCGGTAAAATCTGTGAGCTAACAGATGCCATATTCATTGTTTTTCTCGGTTCAGTGGGAAGTCCCATGTCCTTTTTATTATCGTTGCAGCCGGAGGATTCACATTCTTTTCCTTTACAATCTCATACCGACGACTGGGCTGTATTTGTTTTTAGTAGTTGCGTAGGTATTAACCATAAATGACTGTTAGAATACACACAGGTAGAAGAGGAGAAGCCTAGCCACGTCCAATTCCCGATAGTTTCTACGCTATCACACACATGCACTTTTTTCTTTTTTGCAGTGGGAAATCCCATGTTCTTTTTTTTTTATCATTGCAGCAGAAGGATTCACATTCCAGCTTAGCAACGTCCAATTCCTGGCAACCTCTGTATTCTATCAGGTGCCGTGTTCGTTTTTTTTTTTTTTCTTTCGTTGCAGCGGGAAGTCCCGTGTTCTTTTTTTTAATCATTGCAGCGGGAGGATTCACATTCCTTCCCTTTACGATCTATAAATGGGCATTTCTCTTCCATTGCACAGGCAATGCCAGGCCATGCTGCTAGTTAATGATAAAAGCATTGCTTAACATCATGATAACACATTTAATGTTAGTCCTTAATGTTGTACATCAATGTGATTGCATGAATATAAATATTAAAATTATTATTCAAATGATTTTGTCTTCATGCAAGTTCTTTTTGAGAAAAATTACATGTAAAGTATTCTAAGACAGTGACATGATTTACTAAAAATGTTGTAGGCTGTTCTCTCCCTCTCTTTTTTTTAAAGAAGAAATGAGGGTTTAAATTACGAATACAATTAATTTAAAGTTATATGATTATTGTATTATTTAAAAAGCTCCCCCCCCCAACCACAAAAAAATTAAACACACAGTTAAAAATCATTTGTACTCGGCATTTTTAAAAAAAGCAAATGGATAAACTTTTATGTTGACCCAATAAAAAGGCGACTTTTGCTACACAATTAAAAGATAATGCAACTTGGAATATTTTTTTGATTACAAAATGCCATTTTCATACTGATCTTTAATTTTTGGAGATTTTTTCTGTACTCCACATAGTTAATTTGGAAATCGAAAAAATACAGGTTATGTTTTGTATTTCTCTTCCTTTCTAAACATTATCAGTTTATATTGATTCCTAGAAGCCTTCCCAAGACTCAAGCAAAGCCAAGATTTATGCTAGGGGGTGAGGGACAGGACCATGGAGGAAGATTTTGGAGTCCCCACTACATACACATTTATTAGTAACTACTTGCTTCTCCTTAGCTATGTTCATGCAACGACTTCATGTCACTGCTTCTCAGGGTGACTTGGTAGTGATTGATCTTTACAAAACATTTTTGTATCAAACAAAAGCATGTGAAAGAGAACAAGAAAATTAAAGTTGTAAGATTTTTTTCTTGTGCATTCCTTTTTACTTAATAGTGAATGAGTGATGTTACTTGTATCAGTAGCGCAGCCAGAAATTTTTTTTAGGGGGGGTCCAAATTACTCGGACTCCGGGGGGGGGGGAGGGGTAGATAAGACATCCCCCCCCTAAAATGATCATGATGCTGTTCACAGGGCCCCCGTAAATGACACCCATATAAGTTTTTGTAGGGGAGGGAGGAGGGGGGGACTGGTCATCTCAGACAGGCACTCAGCACTCATCCCTCCTCCTCACTCATCCCCGGAAGAAATGTTTCGCGAATTTTACCTTTACAGTAAACATTTGAAATTTTACCTTCAGGCCCCAGAAAGCACAGAATCAGTGTAGTCCAGTCAAATTAGGAAAAATGGGGGAAAAAATTTATATATTTTTGAAACTTGGGGGAAACACTAATTGGGTATGTAGTTGTATGAAACAGAAAAGTGCCCCCCTCTCGGGGTGCCGCGTCCCCCCCTTTGCCCCCCCAAAAGGTCACTTTTTTATATTTTCACTTCTATCTCAAAAACCATTCGTCTTAAAAAAAATGTCAATTACAAAATGAAAGCTGATAAAATTTCCTACAAGATTGCAATTGGTTATTTTTTTCTATATGTAATAGCTTCCGAGATATGTTTTAGACAAAATCGCAAATTTTTGGAAAACGCTTCTTTCTATCCCGATTTTTAAACAATTTTGTCTTTTAACCCTTGAAGCTTCAACCCTCAGTTTTACAGCAATTGTTTTCGTAACAAAGTTGTAGTGTATTCAATTAGAATACTCTACAACTGTGAGAGTAAAAAGTGAAGTGAGTATTAAAGTGAGTTATTATTTGTAACTTTATCTTTAAATGATCAAAAGTTATAGCAATTTGAAATTTTCAATAAATTTAGCAAATTTGAATGAAAACTACATTGCACGTCAATGTATGACAAAATCTAAGAAAAAAATTACAAAGTTTTGAAACTTTGAGAAAACATTGGTTGGGGATGTAGTTGTATGAATCAGAAAAGTTCCCCCCTCTCGAGGGGGGCACGTTCCCCCTTTAGCTTCCCCTAATAAAAACAAGGTCCTTTTTGGGATTTTCACTTTTATCTCAAAAACCGTACGTCTTCGCAAAAAATTGTCAATTACAAAATGAAAGCTGATAAAATTTTCTACAAGATTGTAATTGGTTATTTTTTTCTATACGCAATAGCTTTCGAGATATGTTTTAGACAAAATCGCAAATTTTTTGAAAACGCTTCTTTTTATCCCGATTTTTAACCAATTTTGTCTTATAGCTCTTCAAACCTCAGTTTTATAGGAATTGTTTTCGAAACAAAGTTGTAGAGTATTCAATTACCTTTAGAGTGAGTTATTATTTCTAACTTTATCTTTAATGATCAAAAGTTATTCCAATTTAAAATTTTCAATAAATTTAGCAAATTCGAATGAAAACTACATTGCGCGTCAAAGTATCGCAAAATCTGGGAAAAAAATTATAAAGTTTCGAAACTTTGGGAAAACATTTCTTGGGGATGTAGTTGTATGAAACAGAAAAGTTCCCCCCTCTCGGGGGGGGGGGGGAGAAGCATGTCCCCCTTTAGCCCCCCTAAAAAAGGTCCTTTTGGGGATTTTTACTTTTATCTCAAAAACCGTACGTCTTAGCAAAAAATTGTCAGTTACAAAATGAAAGCTGAGGAAGTATCCTACAAGATTGTTGTGGGTTATTTTTTTCTAGATATAAAAGCTTTCGAGATATAAGTTTTAGAAAAAATCGCAAGGCTTTGGAAAACGCTTCTTTTAATCACAATTTTCCGCTATGCGTTATACTAGCTCTTCAGCCCTCACTTTTACAGGAGTATTCAATTCGTTTAACGTAAGATATTATTTGTAATTTTATCTTTAAAGGATAAAAAATTATAGCAATTAGAAATTTTCAATAAATTTTAGAAAATTCGAATGAAAACTACATTGCTCGACCAAGTACGACAAAATTCTAGAAAATAATTTATAAAGTTTTGAAACCTGGGGAAAACACTTGTAGGGGGTGCAATATTAAGAAACAGGAAAGTTCCTCTACCTTGGGGGGGCGCGTCCCCCTTTCCTCCAAAATTTTTTTAATGCAAAACGGCTCTTTTTTTTCAATAATAATGTACAGTAGAAGACCCAAAATACGCACAGCTTGGTTCCAGACCTTGTGCAGATTTTAGAATTTTGCAGATTTTGGGTCATAACAAGAAATTTATTCTATTTCCCTCCACCCCACCCAGAAAAAAAGACAAACAAAAAAAACAATACAGATCAAGAGAAACAAATCATGTTACTTATTATCAGAATCGTGATATAAAAATATAGAGGGATAATACAATATACAAAATTATGAGATTATAGTACAACTTATTTAAAACATGTATATTCAATAGTAGTTTAGGACTTTGGGATGTTCTAATTATAGTTTTTTTTTTTTTTTTAATTATTATTTCCAGTTCTGTAACACAGCTTTGCTGCTCTACAAATCTGAGATATTTTTTTCTCAGAGCCTAACCTTGATTAAATGTTATTTTATCAACTTTTTGATCATCCTCACTTGTTACTGTGTTAGAGTCTGTGTCATGTGACCATAATTGAGTATTAATTATGTCACCGTCAGTCATTTCAAGGATATCAATGTTACCATCAGAGCTCACAAACTCTTAAAATATTTTTTTCAAGTGGGAATAGCTTATTTAATTTTATTTTATGGCTATAGTGTAGCTTTCTGAACTTGCGGCTGGCAGGGCAGATTTCATTGTTTACACTGAACAGACAGTGCGGATTTTAGAGCCTTGCGGATTTCGGGTCGGCGGATTTTGGGTCTTCTACTGTATAATACATAAGCATACGATTTGGTTTTTTTTTTATTTTTATTATTATTATTTATTTATTTCTTCCTCCTATTGTTTCTACTGGTTACATTTTACTAGTTACATTTTATTCGTATATAAATGCAGATTTAACACATACATATTAGTACTAAAGTCTAAATTAACCCCCTCTCCCAACATTAAAAAAATGTTTTGAAAGCGATATTTTTTACATCAATAGAATTCTGTAATGCAATACATCTGTTCAATATTATGTACTTTGACATTTGCATTTCAGTGATCATTCATCATCAGAATTAATAATGTCAGCAAAATTAATAAAAGAATTACTGCATAATTATAGCACACTTACATTCTCTTGTGTGCAACATCTGTACAATAATAGTGCAACAAACCTATGGAACAATTTGATTTTTATAAAAATGTATCTTCATAGTCTTCTGCACATTGCTGTACAGCGCAAATTGACCTTTACACATGTGCATTTCTTTCCGCAAGTTTGAATGCATCCTCATGAAGTTAGTAATAATATTGTTTCTGGAGCTGGTTTTCGTTTCATATAAACTAGAGAGAGCGATGAGTTCGGTTTTCTCCACCCCCAATATCTGGGTTCCAAATTGTTCTTTGTTATCCCCGCTCATTTCACTTGGCAGTCTTTTGAAGAATTTTCCCAGACTTTCGGACAATGATTTAAAATGATTTAAAGATGAGAAAAATGTAACCGAAGAGAAGGGAATTATCTTGAAAAAAGGAGATTACAAATTTTGATAATTCGACTGTTCGATTCTCTGAATTAAGAATCAGCAGCTAGAAGGAAAGTTAGTCGAAATATGGGATGAAAAAAAGTGTTTTCCTTAAATTTGCGAGGTTTTCTAAAACAAATCTCGAAGCTATTCGATATAGAAAAAAAATACTAATAATAAAGATATCGAATAATAAATAATTCGATACATAAAAAAATAAAAATTATAATCTTCTAGAAAATTTTATCAGCTTCCATTTTGTAATTGGCATGCTTTTGCTAAGAAGCACCAATTTTGAGATAAAAATGAAAATCTAAAAAGGGAACTTTGAGGGGGAGGGGGCTAAGAGGGGGGACGCGGCACTCCTAGAGACTGTTTCATACAACTACATACCCAGCCAGTGTTTCCCCCCAAGTTTCAAACATTTATAAACTTTTTCCTCGGTTTTTTCTTGCATTCTGACGCACAATGCATTTTTCATTCGAATTTCCTAAAATGTATTGAAAATTTCAAATTGCTGTAACTTTTGATCATTTAAAAATACAATTACATATAAAAATTAAATTTAAAGGTAATTGAATACTTTAAAACTTTGTGTTAAATAATAGTTAATAGTGTTAAAAAGTTAATAGTGTTAAATAGTTAAGTTTATAAAATAGTGTTAAAAAGAAGCGTTTTCCAAAAACTTGCGATTTTTTCTAAAACTTTTATATCTCGAAAGCTTTTGTATCTAGAAAAAAATAACCCCTACAATCTTGTAGAAAACTTCCTCAGCTTTCATTTTGTAACTGACAATTTTTTGCTAAGACGTACGGTGTTTGAGATAAAAGTGAAAATCCCCAAAAGGACCTTTTTTTAAGGGGGGGGGGCTAAAGGGGTGGCGTGCCCCCCCCCTCTCGGGGGGAACTTTTCTGTTTCATACAACTACATCCCCAATCAATGTTTTCCTCAACTTTTAAATCTGTATAACTTTTTTCCTACATTTTGTCGTAATTTGATGCGCAATGTAGTTTTCATTCGAATTTGCTAAATTTATTGAAAATTTCAAATTCCAATAACTTTTGATCATTAAAGATAAAATTACAAATAATAACTCACTTTAAAGGTAATTGAATACTCTACAACTTTGTTATGAAAACAATTGCTATAAAACTGGGAGTTGAAGGGTCAAAAGACAAAATTGGTTAAAAATCCGGATAGAAAGAAGCGTTTTCCAAAAATTTGCGATTTTGTCTAAAACATATCTCGAAAGCTATTGCATATAGAAAAAATAACCAGTTACAATCTTGTAGGAAATTTTATCAGCTTTCATTTTGTAATTGACATTTTTTTGCTAAGACGAACGGTTTTTGAGATAGAAGTGAAAATATAAAAAAGTGACCTTTTGGGGGGGCCAAAGGGGGGAACGCGGCACCCCGAGAGGGGGAAACTTTTCTGTTTCATACAACTACATACCCAATTAGGGTTTTACCCAAGTTTCAAAAATATATAAATTTTTTCCCCCATTTGCTGTTCTTTGGTCTAATTTGCCTGGACTAATGGGAGAACACAGATTCACAGAACCTATATTCTCCCCCCTCCCCCTCTTGGCAAGCCAGCGTATAGCCAGGGGGATATAGGGATTGATATCGCCCCCCACGACACTTTTGCATAAATTTAACGTCAGCTGTTAGACTTTTGTCTTGCAGAAATTTCAATTGTTCGGTGTAATGCAAATCAATCAAATAACATTTGCCATTATAAAAATGTATTATTGTAATAAAATTGCTAGTTATAAGCTTTTATACATTCTTATAAGAAAAACGAAAAAACTAACAGAAAACTGTAAGCCTCTAATCATTAACAACTGCTTTTCGAGATTGTGGAGTTCTTTGTTTCTTAACACTAAATAAAATACATTCAGGTGATCTAATTCTAGTCTTATGTTCATATATATTCTATTCATTAAAAAATATCTCTCCTCTTTTAAAAACCTTTTTAATAAGCATAGCTCTAATAAATACACACAAACTCCGCATATCGTGTACTCTTATACAAAATATATCCAAAGAATAATACTGAAAAAAAAAATTAATAAATCCCGTTAAAATTTTAATTAAATAGAAATTGTAAAATATTATTTATATACAATTATCATACAAACATGAAACATGTCAATTGAAGAAATTCATTATCGAAGAAATTAATTCACAAAATTATACATCAGCTCACATACATAGATTGTAGGTCTATTCAGGGACGTAGAAACTAGGGGAGCTGTGTCTTAAATATTTTAAACGGGCTCAGTACACCCGTGAGAAATTCTTCCATGTTTATGGTACATTGTTTACCTCAAACATGATTTCAAAAATGTAGTCTACTTTTTCTAGGAAATTCACACAATATGCCGCAAAGAGCCAAAAGAGCAGCTCTCAATATGTATTCAATACTTGGCGAAATATTTGTTGTTCGCATAGTTGGTAAAAAATTACTCAGCCTGGACACTCCGACTTGCCTAGCTATACAGTCATATTTTGAAAGATTTATTACACCAAACGTTTAAATTCATGTACTAAATAAAGCTTTTTTTTTGGGGGGGGGGAGATAAAGGAGATAAAGGCGATTTAAAACGGGGGCTGTTTTGAAGAAAACTCTTCTCCAGTGGTCTTTAAAAAGGAAGATAATAAACGAGTAGTCTTATATTTTTCAAGTAGTTTATTCTAGCTATCGCACTTTAAAATAGAATTAATAAAAGAATAACTGTGAATTAAAAAATTATTCTCCGTGATTAACAATTAAAGACATTATTTAAATAATGGTATCTCTTGTAAAAGTAATATTTTATCACATTATTCACGCTATTTTAATTTTCCTATTAAAATTCTTTAAAACTTTAATGTTTAAAAATCTTTTACTCAGAAGAAACTGAAATTAATATAAAAATAAAACTTTTATTTATTAATATATCTGCTGCAGTTACAAAACATGCGTTCACTATTTCAAGTTTTGTAAAAAATAAATGTAATAGTTTATTCTTCAACTGACTGGAAGAAAATTTTCAATAGGCTAATTATGAACTTATTGATTCATCATGTATGATTTATTTTAAAAACAATGAAAGAAAAGGAAATAAAAAAAATGTGTGAATCTCGTCTTGTGAGTCGATTGTGTAAAGTCTCAAAATAATTATTTATTATATTATCTCGACCCTCCATTACCTAAGAAATTAATAAAATAAATAAACAGCTCTTCATATATTTTAGTATAATATGTGTTTAAAAAGTAACAATATTTGACACAAACTGGAATTCAAAAAAAGGTAATTTAATGTATTTCATTAACATCTTCCTCCCAAATTTGTACATTTTTTTTATTAATTTGCGGAAGCTTTTAGATAATGCTGAATTATTTCTGCAAAAGTGTTATTTTTTATTAATAATATCATAAAATATTACTTTTCTGAATACTAAATCGTTTGAATTTGAATTTATTTTTTGCTAGACTCGTCAACTTCAGTTCATGTTATCTGCTAAATCCATTTTAGCAATAGACCTACAAAAATTAACTATTAGATTTTTACTGTAAAAAACGTAATAAACAAAAAAATGCAGTTAAGGTATATATTTTTTAAATATTTTATAAATAATAATGGATGTTATTTAAAAATAACATCCATTAAAAAACCCTCAAAAACGCTTATGTTAAGATATATTTAAAAAACACTTTATAAGAAACACACTTATGTAAACAAAAAGACAGTACGATTCTATGTACCACTCAAATCCAATTAACCAAAATGGTAGTACTACTATTTTATTTATAGGCAGTTATTTTATTTTTATTTTGTAATAATACCATTTGGTTTACCACAAGATTATGGAAAAGTTATTTTTGATTGTCAGTGTAAACACTTGTCATTAAAAAATTATTTTTATTCAAATTTTATAAACCTTTATTAAATTAAGATCCCAAACACATACAGCCAGAGTTTTTTAGTTTTTATTACAAAATTTCCTTTAAAACACTAATATATAAGCTGAAATTTATGCTGTTAAGATTAACATTTATTTTTTTTAAGTTCAAATGTAGTAAATGCGATGAATGTATGAGAATGATTAATTCAAATTTCAGTGGGTGCAATAAAAGTGTTTTCCTTGCGATCTATTGAGAAATTACTCTAGATTCACTGTTATTTATTTAAAATCATTAAAGTTATAAAAGTTATAATTATTCCTCTTTTTATAAATATCGGTGAAGAGTATATTATTTCCTATATAAATATTAAGGTCTAAGAAAATAACATTTAAATTTTTTACTGTTATATTAAAGTAAGCTCTGCTGGATAGAAGCATTCTATGTATGTGTGTATGTATGTATGTACAAAGGCATTCCATAAAAACTGAGAGTAAAATCATAAAAAATCAAGAAATATATTTACAGAAAAAAAATACATCATTCTTTTTCAAAATACCTTCCGTCAGATGATATGCAATGGTCCCATCGTTCAACCCACTTTTCAAAACAAGTAGAGAAGCCCTTTTCTAGAAGCTGTTTCAAAGAACCCTCCACTGCTGAAATAACTCCAGAATCTGTGTTAAATTTTCTGCCATGGAGCTTCTCCTTCAACGTTGTAAACAGCCAGAAATCGCATGGTGCGAGATTTGGACTGTAAGGGGGATGTGGCATGAGTTTAATATTGCATTTACTAAGATATTGTTGAACAGAAGTAGCGACATGCGGGCGAGCATTATCTTGATGTAATGTCCAATTCCCTACCAGTTCATCTCCATTTCTGTAGGGCAAATAAAACAGTTCTTTCAACAAGCACGTAACTAGTAAAATAAAATCGTCTGCTTCGTTTAGAATTTTGTATAAATGTACAGTTAACAGTTTGAAAAAACCGCCTGCACTTCTATTTTTTAGTTTTGCGGTGTTGCCACTACGTAAAAAAATAACTCTCAGTTTTTATGGAATGCCCTTTGTATGTATGTACGTATATATATATATATATATATGCGGAATGAAACAAACGATTGAATATTTAATATAAATTGAATATTTAATGTAATTGATTGTCCTTCATAATAATATTATTATTATCGATCGAACTATTTCATCTCATTTTGCATCCTAATTAAATAATCATTTTTATGTTGTTATAACATCCTTCTTTGTATGGTGTAATACGAAATTTTCTATGCACGTGTATATAAAAAAAGTTTTCGAAAAAAGGGGGGCATGAAGCTTTTCCCCAGGGCCCCCAACTCTGCTAATCGACCCCTGGTCATAACTATTTTTATTTATTATTTTTTTCTAATAAAATTACAGTTATTACTTTGTCGTTATTACTTAGTACAGTTATTACTCTATTAAAATAGTATTACTTCATAATATATATATTATGAAGTAATATAATTTTATAAAATTTTTAGCAAGGTTATTGATGTTATTACAACCTATAGAATAAATAAAGTTCTAAACTAATTGGAGTTTATGGACTTTAGGTATTAAGATAAATTATATGTATATGTAGAAATTTTTAATTATTTTCAGTTAATTTAATATTCTGGTATAAAATTTAATTTTATTATAAAAAATTGATAATAATTTTTAGTAAATTAGTAAGATGTTTCAACATATCTATATCATTTTACATGTAAATGCATAATTATTGACTATTTTATATACATAAGTTATAACAAAATTATAATGTGTAAATGATTAATGGAAGTTTTAATAATACTGGTCAATGTTTTATTATGAATAATAAACGTATTACAATGTAAATTAATATATACTTCTTACATAACAAAATTATTCAATAATTAAATGCTTCAATTGGAAATTATAATCAATAACTAAATTATAAATAATTTTATCTAAATCCCTTTTAAAAATATTATATATATTATTAAATTTATCACCAACAATAGAACTGATTTGATTCACATTTAAGTACAGTAAATTCAGAAATATGATTTCTTTATTTCCCAGGCATTAACTTTGTTCATTATGAATTTGCACACTTTAAATAAATTCAGATACCACACAGAAGCTTTTATAGTGTTCCGATACAGAAAAAATAGCCCTGTCAATCAGTGACATGGAGCAATCCATTTATAAGTTTTTGGTTGTTAGCAGTGCATACCTGAGTGGCGAGTGTCTTTGGGGAAGAAAAAATGTCATTTTGATTTTATTCCATTGTTATCGAGTTAAACCCTCCCATTGAACCCAGATTTAACTTGTTCCCCCCATCGTTGCAAAGACACAACGGATAAGATACCCTTCTGTACCTAGTAACATGAATCTATGAATGCTCCGCTGGAGTCCTGCGTTGCGAAAGCGCAACAGTGGCTGTATGAGACACTGAAAAACCAAGACCAATCTGGGTAACAATGCTGGGAACAGAAGAAAATCTCCGGTGTTGAATCTTTGAAACCTAAGAATTAAAATCACAGATGAGAAAGGGATGGACTACATTCTACTGAGTTCAAGTAATTTTAATAATATAAGCAACAAAGTTTTTAAAATCAATATTTACTTTATGCATTAGTGTTGTGGAAATAAGCTTCATTTCCATAAACAGGACTAGCTGATTAGCTGACTAGAGCAGCAGATAATTTTTAAGTCAGGTTATGCCGCAACACCTAATGCAACCAGGCAACACCGGGCTAAGCAGCTAGCATGTAATAAGTAATGTATATTTATATTTAGTATCGTAAGATAGTAGATTTCTTATCATTGACTTGATTATAGTTGCCAGTAATAATAAGCTTATGATATAGGTTTAAATAATCTTTATATGTAGGATCATTACATATTGTATACATGCAAGTACGATTGTCTATGTTTTGAAAATTTTTGGCTAATTATAAATAAAAACACTTCAACCATCTGCTAGATTATACTTGAAAGATCTTTTTATATTAAGATTTTTACTGGTAATAAATTATGAACCACGTCTGTGTGATTCCACCTCCTCTGTTGTGTAAAGTTATTTTGAAATTTAATCAAGTAAAGTTTACCTCTTTGTTAATGTAGAGCCCAATATCAAGAGGATGAGCTTGAGATTCAGCACCCTCAAAGGTTTCTTTCGGTGCAACAGATTTTTCACCGGGTCCGGGCCCGTCCATACTATCAGCAGTCTTTGATGCTGCACGATCACCATCATCGGCTTTAATTTTTTTCTCGAAGAAAGATAAAAACATTTCACTTTGGGTTTTCTTTCTTTTTAAACATGAATTCATGATCGTAAGAAACAAAGAACCCAAAACTTAAACTTCTGCTTACAAATTAAAGGCATCCAACTTAAGTGAATTCAGGAGAGACTAAAACTGAACCATTCGAAATTTCGTTATACCAGATCTAAGCTCCCACCAGACCCTCTTTTTTATTGTTTGTTGTGTGTGTGTGTGTGGTGTATATTCACTATTTGAATACTGTGGCTTGTTTATCTCAAGAAAAGAAGAGTGGTATGCTTGAAGACTACAATATAGGCAATATATTTTCCTCTTTCCTTCATGACAATTTTGTTATCAGCTAATTATAGCATGAATAGATTCTTTCTGAGGATATTCCGTTTCTTTGCACTACAAGGATTACTCCCCTTTACATTGTCCGATTCGTCCATCCTAGCCCCACAAATTCCCTATCACAGAAACGACTGGAGATGTATTGCCTAAGGAGTCTCTAAGACGGTGCTTGCTGGAAGCCTTTGATGATTTTATCTTGCGTCCTCCTTTTCAAGCTAACTACCGATACAAAGTTTAAAAAGATTTTTTTTAAAGAAAAGACACTTTTTAGAGAATAAATTTGGAAAAGAAAGAAGAGAAAGAGAAAAAATGGCCCTTTTTAGAGAAAAAAATGGGCCCCTTAAATTGGTGGCCCATGGGCCCTACTCGCACTGTAGATAAACGGACCCTGCTCATAGCGGCCCCTTAGCTCATAGGGGGGGGTCCGGACCCCTTGGACCCCCCCCCCTTCACTGCGCCACTGACTTGTATTCAATCAGTGTATGATGTGTGAGAAATATGAATATAAGTGCAGCCCCATCAGGATTAAGGAGACCCAGTTTCCATTTTTGTTAATTGGGTGTCAATAATTAAGCTTTTTTGTGAGAAATTCTTTTTTGGGCTATTCTTGATTTTTTTTTTTTTTTTTTTTTTTTTCTGGGGTGGGGAGATGTCTCTGTCATGTTCAGTGTCTTATCCACTCAGCTATGGTTTGCCCCCCTCCCTTTTTTTTTTCTTTAGATAGTATTATCATATTGCTAATATTATGACATGTAATAATTTGAAACTTGATGAAAGAAAAAATACAGAGAAATGATTTTCAGACATCTTCAATCAAACTCCTATAGAAAAACCCTCCTCCCCCCACCCCTCCCAAACAAAAATCTCTGTTTTTAATCCACAAAGGAAACTTTGATATTTCAATTATATTATCTTGGATTTAGGTACCAGAAAATATTCTTTTATTCTAATCTATTTTCACTTTAGCACATACTAATAAACTGAAAGTTTTCATGCATTATTAATTGTTGAAATATTTTGTTAATTGTAACTGCACTGCCATCATTTATAACACTTCTTTACTGGTCTTATCCAGGCACTACAGCATTGTTAAAATTAACCAGATTCTATTGGTTTATTTGCAATGTTTTATAAATGTTAATTTTAAACTGGCAATAAGCAGGTCCCACAAGAACTATAGCCTACTGCAAGCAGTTTTATTATTATTATTATCATCATTATTACTAGTAATAATACAAATAGCAAGAGCAACTGAAAAAGAAATGAATACTTTTTTCAGACATAAATCTCACTTTTACAACTGTCTTTTATTTTTTTACATGAATGTTTTCAATAAACTGCACATTATTTACACTCATGCCAAGAACAGCAAAAGAAAATTAGCTTTTATGCTTCTTATTTTTATGCCTTTTACTATTATTAAGAGTCTCAGTGTCATTTGGAATTAGCAGAGATGTATTGTCAAAAACGACCATGCCACTAGTGGCACTATTCAAATCTTTATGAGAATATTTGCGTTTTCTTTTCTTTCCACACTTACGAGATGCCTCTTTATTTTCCAACAATGCTTTTGCATGTTCTTGTGCTTCAAAAACGTTATTTGAATTTTCAATGTTTTTCTCAGATAGCTGATTAAAAGAACCAGTGTCATTAATCGAAACTGAGGAATCCCTGTAAACATCATCAGAATCTAAATTTTTAGAATGTTTTTTGTGTTTTTTCTTTTTTATGGGCACATTTTTGGTTGAATCAAAATCATTTGGAAACTGCGCTGCTTGCGTCTCCAGTGAATCCCTCTCTTTTTTTTCCTTAGCAAGCTTAGCTTTTTTTGTTTTGTACAGTGGAGAATTTTCTTCAATAGTAAAATCATCTGCTTTTTTAGAGGATGAAATATCTTCTTTGTATTTTGACTTTAAACAATCCTGCGGTGGTTCTAACAACATATTTGATGATACTTCTTGTCCATCATCATTGGACTTTCTAAATTTTTCCTCATTTTTGTTTTTTTTATGCTTTTTCTTTTTCTTCTGTTGATGTTGAAAATTTTGATAGCCTATCACATTTTGACTGGAATCCACTGCAATGTCTTCATTTGTGATGGCAGATGAAGTAATATTTGACTGCTTTTCAGTGATTTCAACACTTTTCGACATGTTATCTACCTTCTTAGCTTTATACTTTTTTGACTTAACAGAAACATCACTTCTA
Organism: Cheiracanthium punctorium; assembly: GCA_038373885.1. NCBI lineage: Eukaryota > Metazoa > Arthropoda > Arachnida > Araneae > Cheiracanthiidae > Cheiracanthium > Cheiracanthium punctorium. Next base: position 42,829 of record JAWZYV010015811.1, read on the forward strand.
GCATTTTCTGTTTTTGAATGTGAAATATCTTCATAATCCGTTTGTTTAAAGCACTCTAATGGTTGTTTAGAAAACATATTTATTGGTTCTTCTAGTTTTATTTCATTGCAACTATGTGAAAACTCATTCAGATTTTTCTCTTCTGTTTTACTTTTGTGTTTTTTACTTTTTTGTTGTATATAATTTAAATTTACAAGTTCTGTTTCAACTGTCTTAGTTTGATCATGATTTTCTACTTCTTTATTATATTCACATTCTTTTCTTTTAGTGTATTTTGATTTATGATAATTCTTATCTGGAAATTTTTCATGATTTTTACTTTCCAATTTGGATAAATCCTGTTTTTCTCGCCCTAAGCTTATTTCATCTGATCCATCAACTTGTGTTTCATGTTTTCTGGAAAATCGCCTTCCTGTATACTCACCACTGTCTACTCTTTCAAACACTGCAACAAAAAATCCATTTGTCAAATGTTTTTCGGGAACTGTTCTTAAACACAGCTTACCAAACTCATAATTTTCTGAGCCTCTGTATGACCACTCGGGCATTGCAGATACAAGCTTAAAGGTGCCATTACAAGAACTTAGAGCTTCGTGAACAACATATTCATTTTCTTCTTCATGAACAGAACAAGTTGAATACACAACTCTTCTAACAGATGGGAATTTGAGAGCGTGCTTCAGTAAAATGATCTGGAACCCTGCTAACTTCATAAGCCTTTCTTTAGTTTTGGAATCTTCTGTGTCTGTAACTTCATCCATCCGGTTGACCATTCCTGATCCAGAGCAAGAAGGGTCCAAAAGAATGTAATCAACAGAATAAGCTTGATCCGCAGGATCAATAAGTTTGAAATCTTTACAAAGCATCTTGCAGATTTTCACAGATCCATATTCAATCATTTGCTTCAAAGACTCAAATCTAGATTTATCTCTTTCACATGCAATCAGTATCCTATAGAAAGAAAAAAAAATTACATAATAATTTGTTTATTATAAACTACGTTTTTAAAATAAAATCTTGATTAGATGAATTTTACTAATTAAAAAATAGTGAAACTATTTTATCAGAAACTGAAGTGGTGGGGGAAGGAAACTTTAAGAATATTTTTTAAATATTGTAAATAGACATAAAAGTTGTGTAACGTATTTACAAAATGAAGCTTACCACAAAGCAAAAAATTCACTAATCCTCCCTCTCCAAAGAACAGTATAAAATAGGAAGATAATTTTTTAAATCCTATATTTTAAACAAAGTGATCCAACAAAGAAAATTATTATTTAAGGGGTAGGTGGGAAGGAAGAACAAGAGAGAAAAAAATAGTGCAAAGATTTTTTCCAAATAAATTAGATCAGAATGAAATGAGTTATACTAGTACAGTAAAAAAGTTTCTAAAATTGATGACCATAGGATGCCACAAGGGCTGCAAAACAAAATTCAGGTTTTGAGACCATTATCTCACGTCTAGAGAAAGCGGTGATGCTAGTTATTTAATCGTGGTTGATGACTGCAGAAAATGTTTCCATTTAAGACAGATTATTTTTACTGCCAGATTTTTAATTTTATTATGAACAACGTGCAAGCAGTAAATTTTATGTTTTGTTACACAAATCATCTAATGAGACTATTCAGGTGTTAAATGAAGCAGATGGAAACAAGGGGGTGGGGGGATCTGAATGATACAAGCATTACACGACAATTGCACAAGTCTTATGAATATTCTTGTAGAGGCCATCCGCATCCATCACTGACAAAAGTGCAGAGCACACCATCAAAATATTTGTGCAGACAGATAACAAGCAATGAAGTACCATCTCAAGTCAATTTATCATGCACCCTACCTCTGCTGTTTTTTTTTTTTTTTTTTTTTCCCACAGCTAATAAAACAGCTGAAGGAACAATCTCTCTAATAAAGGGTTCCAGGAGTATTTTTAACCAATTATATGAATGCTAATAAAGGTGTGCAAATTCAAAATGAGATATTTTTTCTACTTTAAATTCCTGAAAATCCACCCGTTCCCTAATTTTTAAGCGATTTTTCTCTATTTTCAGCTCCAGTTTATTTCCTGGGAGTAAAAAAAGTTAAAAATTTGAATGACAAAATTAGTTGTTGCAAGTGACAATTACATCACACTGACATCATGGTTATCAGGCTTTCAAGGGAAAATTGTGATTCCAATGTGTTTAACCCCTTAACGATCGGATAATTTTCAAGAAAACGGTCATAAAAGTGCCTATTTTTTTTATTCAAGAAAATTATACAAAAATAAGTGTATGTACAATATACGTATTCATTTTTAATTTTTGGATATTTTTTTAGCTTGAAATTAAAAAAAATTAATTTTCAGGAAATGCCAGCATTCAGGGTTATTGTGACTGTAAGTTGGTTTTCCAGTAAGCCTAGAAAATTTAAGAAATGTGTTTTAAACATTAAAATAGAATTTTATAAACTTACTCATAATACAAATAAAGATTAGTAATTTTTTCTTGTATGATAAACTTCAAAACATGAGATGCAAAGGCCAACGTCACAATCTGGACAGTAGTACTGAGTTTCCTTCCTACATCTTTTATTGTTTTCATCTCTCCTGGAACAACAAACTTTGCATTCTCTAGATGGTTGCCGTTTCTTATCAGTTGGGGGTATCTGTCTAATAAAATGTCTTTCAATCAAACGGTTGGGATTATCTTCGAAGCTTGGCCGGCCTCTTTTTGGAATGGTGTCTGATGACTGATACTTTTCAATCAGTTCATCTACTAAAGACAAACGAAACATCAAATGGGATTTCTTCCCACCTTGTTTCTTATAAATAAGATACGAGTTCAAAATAATTTGATCTAACAAATGAAAAAATATTTTCTTATAATATTTCTTTCCTCTTTTTCGATCAATTGAATAATCTCCAAGATATTGGTCTACAATATCGACTGCTCCCATATTTTTGTTGTAATCTGTGACAATAGTAGGTTTTTTGACAATTTTGTTATGACACTGTACATCTACCATGTCATTTGTATGGACTGTAGATAGCATGGTAACATCTTTCTTATCTTTCCATTTTAGGGCAAGAACTTTACCTCGACGAAAAGCAATAGTTTCACCTTTTGCTATTTTCTTTTTTGACAGTTCTTGAGGCATTTCTTTTCGGTTTAATTTTACAGTTCCATAAGTGTCTGTTTGAAATTTTAAAAGCATGTCTGCCAATTCTGGTGAGGTATAAAAATTGTCTGTTATCAGACAATATCCTTGTTTTAGCAGTGGCTTGATGAGTGACATCACGACTTGAATTGATTGGGGCAGTTCTTTATATTTTGCATCAAAAACTGTACCTTTTCCAGTATATATAATTTGTGACCATATATATCCAGAACTTGACTCACATAACAAATACGATTTTACTCCAAAACGGGATCTCTTTTTTGGCATATATTGTCGCCATCCTAAACGACCTTTGAAAAGCATGAGTGTTTCATCAATTACAATATCACGTCCAGGAGTTACAGCTCTTTGAAACAATTCATTCAGATGCTCTAACACCGGCCAGATTTTATACAACTTGGGATTTGGATGTGTTTTAAAATCAAAAGTTTCATTATCCACAAAATGCAGAAACTTGTGTATTTCGTAAAATCTGTTACAAGGCATTACACCTCTGAAAAAAGGTGTTGCAATCGAATGTTTTTTGCTCCAATACATTTTTGTATCGGGTTTTCTTACAATGCCTTGTAAAATAACTATACTGAGAAATTTAAGAATTTCTTCCTTTGTGACAGGTATCCAAACTTTTCTATTTTTGTATAGGCGGAATCCTGGAGAATTTTGGCATTGTTCGGCATATCTATTTGTTTCCGAAATGATGAGATCCACTAAATTGTCATTTACAAAATACTCAAAATATTGTAAGACACCAGAACTTGGATCAAAATTTATATTTACCTTTGGGGTTCCCAAAAATTTAAAACGTGGGGGTGCATGATCTACTGAAGTAGATACAATTTTAGTCCATACTCGTCCAGGCAACAGTATAGCTCCATCATCACTGCTCTCAGATTCACTAAGCGAACTTTCATAAAAATCCGTTACTTCAGAATCACTCTCAGATTCATTTATACTAAAATTAAAATCCAATTCACTTTCTGACTCTGACTCCATAATCTACAGATTATATTAAAATATATTTTATCACAGAACAGAAACCACGTGTATTCACAAAGAGACTAACTAACTGGGCTGACGCTAAGATTACAAAATACATATCGTAAATAATAAATGCTTGATTAGTGCTGACATCTAGTTTAAAATAAACTAACTATCTTAAATTACATAAAAATATACTGGTGCTGCCATCTCGTATATAAAATGAGAAATAAAACTTTTCCCGGGCAAAAGAAATTAATTTTTTTAAATATTTTTGGCGTACTACTTTTGAATACTCCAGCCCGGAAATATCACGGGCACGAGAAATAGAGAGCGAAACCTCACCCCGTGATTTTGACGGGAGCGAGAAGGAAGGGGTTAAAATAGTTTTTCTAGATTATGCAGTTCTCTTTTTCACAAATAAAATGGTTTTGTCTGGCATAAAAGACTGATATAAGAGGGGGGATGTTTCCAGCAAAACAAAATTTTCTAATGCGGAAAAAAATTTGAATGTTTTGAAAGAAAATGCAATTCCGATAAAAACTGAACACAAAGTTATTTATTTTCAGTAGATTAAGATTAAATATATTGAGTGTAGACATATTTTGTTAAATGCTTTTTTAAGTGCCCTTTATAATTGCCTCCACACTTTTATCTTCTAGTGATAAAATGTATTTCAAACAGCTATTAATCATACTTCAAAATATATTTTTTAAGTGTTTTCAACAAATTAAAAATCTTCTGACTTAAGCCCCCCCCCCCTCTTTCCCTCAGGCAGATAGCCCTTGTATAGTTTGGCCTCAACACAAGGCAGCAACTTCAATGTAGTAAAATTTTTCTGTAATATTATGAAGAAACAGTGTGAGCAGATTAAAAGCAATATTTTTGATACTTCACAAATTACCGTAATTGTTAGGAAAAAAAAAAACGCTATTTCTTTACTTACCTTTTATTTCCATGACATTTTATCTCTAAATTTGCTAAAGTGAAAAAACGAAACTTTTGTAAACTCCTTTAAAAGTTTTCTAAGTGAAAACGTAACTTCGTTAGCATTTGAAAATGGCGGTGTAAACATCGTCATTCCTTTAACGCCGTAATAAGAAGTTTAAATTTCTTGCCGATAGATGGCGCTGTTCCTAATTTGCATAAAATAAGAACTCTTTTTTCCCCCGTAGTCCCGCACTAACTAGCAGATATAAAAAGGGCATCACAAGTTAACCTTTCAGAGAGAGTCCTCGGTCTGTCTTTCCGAAAGTTCAGCCACTACTACAGTGTTGTGTGTGTAATCAACCGATGTGATTCAAATAGAACCGGATCAGGGATCCGTGCTGCTGTATCCAGATGATTCAATGTGATGTGTTTGTGAATCTGAATAGATCGCCACTGGCGACTTGTCTTCCAGAAAGCTTGTTTTTATTTGTGCTACTAAGTGGATGCTGCTTAATGTATTGTGTCTTCATCATGTGCACTGTGTAAGCCTACCATAGTCATCTTGTTTTCAATAAACTACAGAAAAGGTACCTACTTTGTCTTCCTTGTTTAGACACATATTCAAACCAAAAACTTCTACTGTGCAACTCAAGTTAAATGAGTTTCAACTCTGCCTAAAATTTACAAAATTTATCTTACAGACAAAAAATCCAGTAACTATTAAATTTCAGGCAATAACTTTCAATTTGTAATTTAACTTGTCTGTTGAATAGCTTAATTTATAATATAATTAGTATTTTTTCAGTAATTTCCAGCCTATAATCCACATCGGCGCATAATCCGCAACCGGTTTTATTAGCTCAGAAAAAAAAATTACATCGTATAATCCGCGGCGCCGTATTATCCGTGGATATTCTGAAGCAGACTATCAATATTTTCAAAATTACATTGGTATTGTTAACGCACGTCGATTTCGGCATACAACAAATTTTGTGCTAAATTGATGAGAAATAAACTATAAAAATTAAAATTGGTACTGAAAAAAAATAAATACAAAGAAAATTTACTGTACACTTAAAAAAAATTAGGGTAAACAAAGGTATAATTTTGTAGCTGTTCCCCTGCTTTGAATCATCGCAGCGCATATTCCTTTCCCATGCTATTCTGCCCGTCATCTAATGACGTAACAGGAGAGAGGAGAGTGAAAGGTATTTTTACAGGGTTCCCGCTAGAGCACGAGAATCTCACATAATTTTTTTTAAGTCTTGTGCAAAAAATATTATTATGCGAGGTATTCTCACGCTGCAAAATATTTACCACTATCGCAAAATTCTCTCTCCCTGTTTGAAAGTTTAAAAACGTCAGTTTACAAATACGAAAATTTGTTTTCATTCTACTACTGTGGAAATCGAGCCGGAGACAAAACAAAACAAAACTCCGATAACGAGCTGCCAAGGCCGCTCACAAAGAAGCATCCCCTCCCCCCTTCCTCTCTTGAGTTTCTGTTCAGAGATAACACGGTTGAATCATTGGAATGCAGAAGGGGAATATTAATTAATGCTATCCATTATTATATAATTTTATTATATAATAATGGATATAATATATGGGATATAATATAGGGCACATTATTATATAATTTTATTATATAATAATGTGCCCTATATTATATAATTTTATTATACTAGATAAAATATTATAGTTAATAATTCTGTTGCTTATTTAAACTGGATGTGATTCTTAGAATATTCATTAACAATTCAAGTGCAAATTTCAGTAAACATTCAGTGCCAATTTAAGCTATCTTATTAGAATAGCTGATGGAAATATCAATTTAGAAAGTTTTCCGCATGATCAAGCTGCTAAAATTTTTAATGATGCCCGGTGACGAATGGGAACAGTTGTAGCCCCGTGGTACAACTTTTGACTAATAAAAAGCTACATTGAGATATCACAAGTTGAGAACCATGTGTAGGAAAAAATAATCTAGTCTCTAGAGTACGCACGTACTCGTGTTGCAGTTGGTTACCAATGCCATCTAGTAGCAAAAAGAGTCCCAATTCTTATTTTCTGATAGAAAAACTAAAGTTACAAGGGCCAAAATTTTCCCCAAGGAAAAAAAAAAAAAAATGTCACAGATAATACGCGGCGGAGGATAATCCGCATCGTAATTTTTTAACGTTTTTTAACAGATAATCCACGGATTATCGGCTGGAAATTACGGTACATGAAAAATTAAAATCATACCCTTTATTCTTCATCTTGGAAGCTATGTGTAATGTTTTCATCCCAGGAGCAGCACATGCATCCAAGACAGATGAACTGGGCTCTGGATTCAAGACGTGAACAGGAATATAACTTGCCTACAAATACAAAATAGAAGAGAGAGAGAGAGAAAAAAAAAATTACTAATATTTTCAATCCTACAACTCTTTTCAAAGATTACTTTTTTTTAAAAGCTCAATCAAAGAAACAAGGAAAATTTGAGGATTCCTTGAAAAACCAG
>JAWZYV010015812.1:0-47615 GCA_038373885.1 Cheiracanthium punctorium
ATTCGTGCTGGAATACCAAAACGCGATATCCATGTGCTGTAAAAAGCTTTGGCGATGGTTTCAGCCGTCATGTCTGGTATAAAGCGTGGCTTCTGGCCAGTGGGTGTACCAGTCAATCATCGTGAGGATATAAGAATTTCCTCAGAACGGAGGCAAAGGTCCCACAATGTCGAGGTGTACATGTTCAAACCTCTGAGTCTGAGTTTGAAATGAGCCTACGGGGGATTTAGTATGACAGGTTACTTTTGCTTTTTGGCACATCTCGACCAAGTCACACAATCTTTATTAATAGAAGGCCACACAAATAGCGATTTAATTACCGTAATTTCCTGCCTATAACCCGTATCGGCGCATAATCCGCAAGCGGCTTTATTAGCTCAGAAAAAATAAATATATTGTATAATTTGCGGCGCCGTATTATCGGCAGATATTCTGAAGCAGACTATCAATATTTTTCAAAATTACATCGGTATTGTTAACGCACATCGATTTTGGCATACAACACATTTTGTGCTAAATTGATGAGAAATAAACTATAAAAATTGAAATTTGTACTGAAAAAAAAAAAAAAAAAAAAAATACAAAGAAAATTTACTGAACACTTAAAAAAAATTAGTGTAAACAAAGGTATAATTTTGTAGCTGTTCCTCTGCTTTGAATCATCGCAGCGCATATTTCTTTCCCATGCTATTCTGCCTGTCATCTAATGACGTAACAGGAGAGAGGAGAGTGAAAGGTATTTTTACAGGGTTCCCGCTAGAGCGTGAGAATCTCTCATAATTTTTTTTAAGTCTAGCGCAAAAAATATTACTATGCGAGGTATTCTCGCACTGCAAAATATTTACCACCAGCGCGAAATTCTGGCTCGCTGTTTGAAAGTTTAAAAACGTCAGTTTACAAATACGAAAATTTGTTTTCATTCTACCAAAGTGGATATCGAGCCGGAGACAAAACAAAACTCCGATAACAAGCTGCCGAGGCTGCAAAGAAGCACCCCCTACCCCCCTTGAGTTTCTGTTCTGAGATAACACGGTTGAATCATTGGAATGCAGAAGGGGAATATTAATGCTATCCGCACAGAGCTGACGTGCTGATTTTTCTCCTCCAGCTCCACAGCTGTAAAATGTTTTGTTTTTGTATGTACGTCTGTCGTATATGAGTTTTGAGAGCATTCCATCTGCTTGTTTTTTTATATATCATCACGATTCATGGAATTATTGATATCCTCTGGCAGTTTGAAATTTGTACCCCTCCCCTTCTGTTCTAAGTTTAGTTACGGTTCACAGTAACAGTTAATCAATCTTTTAAGACCCCCCCCCAAAATAAATAAATGAGGGAAGCTGAAATTTTCCGGTTAAATGCCAGATAATCTAGCTTTTACTGTAGTAAGAATTTGAACTTAAATATATCTGTTTTAACTTTGTCACACATATTTGTGTCTTACAAACTTTGTAGTGTAATATAATTTAACATTTATATTAGTATTAAGTTATGCAGTACAAGATCGATATACCACAATTCTATAAACCGCATTAACACTGCGGATGTAAACAGAGAAAATCACAATTAAGAAATTTCTACGATCTGCTTTTTTTTTTTTTTATTATTGCTTTCCTAGTGAATTAATTTTGAGACATTAGATATATCCCACAACATGCCAAGCTTAAAATAAACAATTATTCTCCCATGCATGCATTATGCATTATCAGCAGGCCCGCTGGGTCAAAGAGGAAGAAATGTTTACTTCCCTTTTTCACTCCACTACAGAACCACTCTCTTTCTCCCTCCTCTACCATTGATTTCCCAAGCAGACGTTTATTTATTTAGTTATATTTCTCTTAGTAAATTAAAAACATTGATTTGTTTTATATTAAATCGTATGCCGTTACTTGGCTTCCTAAATCATACGCAGCATCACCCAAATTTTTTTTTTTATTTTTAATGTGTGTGTGTGTGGGTGAGGGAATACACATAGCATATTCTAAAATAAAAATAGCCATGTTTCTTTAATTTTGGCAAGAAGAAAGGTTTTATATTAAAATGAACGGTTTTCTAAACAAAGTTGGGGGGGGGGGGCACACGCCCCCGCCCGACGATATGTTTGTCTCAATATTGACAGTAAAATACTTTTAAACAGTCTATGAGAAGTAGGGGAGATAGAGTTTTCTCAATGTAACTGTTAGGAAAAAAACGATATTTCATTACTTACCTTTTATTTCCATGACATTTTATCTTTAAATTTGCTAAAGTGAAGAATAAACTTGTTTTAAAAGTTTTCTAAGTGAAAACGTAAGTTCGTTAGCATTTGAAAATGGCGGTGTAAACATCGTCATATCTTTAATGCCGTAATAAAAAGTTTACATTTCTCGCCGATAGATGGCGCTGTTTCTAATTTGCATAAAGTAAGAACTGTGTTTTTTCCCTATACAAATATCCATCGTAGTCCCGCACTAACTGGCAGATATAAAAAGGGCATCACAAGTTAACTTTTCAAGGTCTCTGTCTGTCTCTCCGAAAGCTCAGCCACTACTACTGTGATGTGTGTGTAATCAAAGATGTAGCTATGAACCGTGTGGTTCAACAGATGTGATTCAACTAGAACCGGATCCGGGGATCCGTGCTGATGTATTCAGTGTGATGTGTTTTTGAAACCAAAAGATCGCCGCTGGCGACTTCTTCTAAAAGCTTGTTTTCTTGTGCTACTAGATGATTGCTGTTTAATGTGTTGTGTCTTCATCATGTGCACTGTGTAAGCTTACCATAGTCATCTTGTTTCAATAAACTACAGAAAAGGTACCTACTTTGTCTTTCTTGTTTAAGCACATATTCAAACCAAAGACTTCTACTGTGCAAATCAAGTTAAATGAGTTTCAACTCTGCCTAAAATCTACAAAATTTATTTTATAGATAAAATCCAGTAACTATTCAATTTCAGCCAATGACTTTCAATTTGTAATTTAACTTGTCTGTTGAATTAGTTTAATTTATAATATAATTAATTCTTCACGGTTATGGGCCTTCTTGCCCAAGTTTAAATGTGTTTTGAATATGTTGAGTGTATTTATAATGTGTTTTGTTTTTAAAGTATTTTTAACGTATACAAACAGATTTTAAGTGCCTTAAAATTATAAGAGGGCGGGCCTGTAGTGTTTTTAATCTTTTCTTGGAAAGTGTGTGATATCCCAACTTTTCAAAATGGAAGCATCAAATTTAGTTACCCAAGGAATTAAAGAGCGAAAATTAAAGATTAAAGGAAAATTAAAGAGTGAAAAAACGAACATTTTCAAGACATTAACCTCCAGAAACAAAGTACCGCTCTGGCCCGTTTTGCTTTGAAAGAGCCCATTACCATTGATTTTAAAAATATTAAAAAAATAGCCAACTTTAAAAATAGTATATATGCCTACATTCGTGAGAGCTTAGAAATAATGACGACAGATGGCAGCATCAATGATGCGCTTCATACAATCGACCAATCATGGGATGACGTCATTCATCGAACTTTCAAGAAGAAGAACGAAGAGATAAAAAAGGAAGCCGCCATTAGTGAGAGATCCAGAAACGACTGAAGATGGTTATGTGTGTAACCGAAATATATATCATGTACGGGGGAATAAGGTATTCCCAAATAAAAAATTGTAACTAATTAATCCGCCGTATTAAATAATGTTTTATATGTTTTTATTAGTTACCCAAATCGAAAAATTATCTGCCAACAATTATGAGTCTTGGCAGGAAGACGTAAGGGTATTGTTGATGGATAGGAATTGTTGGGAAATAGTCAGTGGTATAGAAAAAATACCCCCTGACACTGACGCTACAGAATTAAGGGATTACAAGATTAGATATGGGCGTGCTTATAGCACGATATTTTTGAACATTTCAAATGAATACAAGCCTCTTATTTCTGGCACTTATGACCCCAACGAAGTTTGGGAAAAATTAAATAAACACTTTAAACCTGAATCTAGAGCTCGTGCTATGAGACTCACAGATGACTTTTTTTTCATGTAGATTAAATGAAGGGGAGGAAATAGGCTTATTTGCAGCCAGGTTGAGGATAATAGTTAAGCAATTAAAAGACGCTAATGCGCCCCCAGCTGACTGGTATCAGTCATTTCAATTGCTAAGGTATTTACCCTCTGAGTACCAGGGAATAGTTCAAACAATTTATCGCTGGCCTGATGAAACGTTTAAGTTCGATTTAGTTTTAGCCGAACTTTTGGCTGAGGAGGCCAGACTAAAGCAAAGTGTACAGGGTGTCCACCAAATTTCTGAAAGTCAATTTCCGGACTTTTTCCTGACTTTTGGGAGGTCTCGGGGAAAAAAATTCCTGACCACTGCAGTTTACTTTGGGAAATTGCACAATGCCCCCTCCCTTGTCTTTATATTTGCATATTTTGTACAACTTCTTGAAATCAATTTTAACTGAATTATACAGCATTAACCCCTTGACCGGCTGCCCCGAATATATCCGTCATCTGTGATCCTACGATTTTCGGCTCTGACGATCTATTTCGTCAAGAAGCAACTGTACGTTTTTCGGCAGCCCCGAGTCTCAATCGCAGGCGCATTCAATTCTGTCTCGTTCCTTCCCCCGTTTGTTTGGTCAAGTAAAACGAATGTTATTTATTACGTTCCATTCATAGCTATCCTGGGCTAGAAGAGGGAGATGGAGGGAGATAGTGAGCGTCCCCATTCCCCAATTAGAAACAAACCCCCCTCCCCCTGATGCTCCACTGCCGTGAGAGTTTTTCTGAGGAATTGATAAAAAGAGAAGCGCAAAGTGTCATTTACAAGACAAATACCTCTCTCTCTCTCTGGCCTTTTCTCATTTACAAATATATATTGGAAACTTATGTCCGGTAAATAAGCATTATCTTTGTGGGTTTTCTTTTGTTTTTTCATTTGTTCGAAGGCTAAACACAAATATTTTAATTAAAATTATGAATAAAAAAGAAAACAAAATCTAAAATTTTCACTGTTAATTTTTAAAGTCTCGAAACCCGAATTTTAACATCACACTTTAATATTTTTACGAGTTTTTCAGCGTTTCAATGGGTAATCATTACTAGTACATTGTACATTACTACAAGTACATTATTAGTCTGTTTTAAGTCATTACATTAATATTTAGATTTTAGAATGAGGAAAAGAAGTAAAGGAAACTGCAAAAAATAAATAAACTGGTACATAAAATAACATATTTGGTCAAAAACCATTTTTTAATACATAAAACCCTTTAGTTATGTTTAATTTGAACTACTTTATATTCAAAATAAAAAATATATACTACTGCACCTTGTTCGGGGGTTGGCTTGGCTTGGGTTTGAATGTCTAAAGGCAAATATTAGACAAATATAATTTATTTTATAAAAGGCCAGAAACATTTTATTGATAGAAAATAGGACTAAGGATCTAACTAAAACAGATGAAACTCACACGTTAAATCTGTAGGTCCGATTCGGTATTATTAATTCTGGTTATTGTTCAAAAAACAATCAAATAAAATAATTAGCAACTTATGATGAATTTAATCCATTAAGTTATGTAAAGATTTTAATTATTTCTTTAATTGATCGTTTTCAAGAGGAATGCTTGCTTATGTAAAAATCATAAAGAAATTCTGTTAATGCTTAATCTACAACACAGATGACATATTATTCGTATCGATTATTTTGAAACTCTGTTGTATTTTGATACTAATAAAAATAATTATAACACAGAACTATAGTCCATTGGAATTTTTTTTAATTTATTTATTTATTTATGCGGGGAGGGAAAGTAATGCGAAATCAGATAAAAAGTATAATGATTTATCTGGAAGCGTTTAAAATGTAGTCAAATATATAAAATGCATAAGGTATTAAAAAATCATTTAAAATGATACACATAACTAAAAATAATTTTCAGATTTAATTTTACGGCTTAAATTGAATAATTAACGAATACATAAAGTTATTTCAGTCATTAAAAACTCTCTCTGATCGGGATAAAAACTAATCTATAAGAGCAATTTTATTATTTTTATTTACTTGTAAGTTCATATATACTTTAAAATCTAAACATTATTTAGAAAATAAAATTTATTTCCATTGTGATAAAACTGTATATCTAAGGATTCTTTTAAAAGCAAAAGGGGTGATCGCATTGCACAAAAAGAGTATGTAGATACTCGCAATGGCGGATAAAATAATAATAATAATAATAATAATAATTCTGGAGGAGGCACAAAACATTTTTTGTCGCATTTTCTTATGAAATCACTAGAATTTACAAAACAAGTCAATCATCTCTACAGTGTAAATTTAGTTCGTCTGGGGGTACGTGCCCCTATGCCCCCCCCCCCCTGGACACTAAATATACACTCCAGCTTTAATATTCACGAGAAACTATGAAGTTAAAAGTAGGGCTCAATTCAGATTTTTAGGAGCCTTGCGTTGTAATCAATGCATTTATCTTTGAGGTATTTTATTTGTTGATATTAATATTTTTTAAGTTGAGGATCATTGTTATCAAAAATAATAAAATGACCTTTATCAGCTGTAATTAGCGTTGGATCGATTCCTGGAAAATTGTGTGTTTTGTACTCTCTCTCTAATACATTATTTTATTTTCCTTCTCTAAATTGCTTAGAGCATCTCAAAAGGTGGTCTTTCCCGCAATCCCTAGTAATAATAGAACAAAAGTATACTTCCGTTGCATTTCCTCATTGGAAAACGAATCGTATGAACTGCACAAAGACCTCGAGTCTGGGTGTAAGTTACACCATTTTTACGCTACAATCGCTATTTTACTTACTGTTTTACTTACAATGTTTAACTATAACTGTGGAGGCTTAACGGCAGATACTGTTCTGTGCAGATCTATTCCAGTGTTATCACTCTATCTGTAAAGCCTGCTAACAATAGCTTAGACAAGGTGATTGTCACTAATAAAAAGAAATCTTGGGTTGGAGAGCTCCTTTACAGACTGTTTTTGTAAATTTTCGTGGAAAAACTCTTCGGAAAAATTTAAAAGTGTACGGGAGTGGGAAAATAATGGAGTTTCCTTTCCTTTTCAAATAGACAAGCAAGACATATATTGCATTTTCTTTTTGCTATTTGCTTCCCTCAAACATCAATTCCGATTTTCTCTTACGCGTGTAAATTTCAGATTATTTTCAAGAGTTCTCTGACAGCTGAATTTAATTATGATGTGCGTCAGTGACAGCGTATCTGATTATTTTTTTGAGACTGATTCTAGTAGTGATAGTGATTCTGTGGATATCTCATCTGTTCGTAATTGGTGTAAATTAGATATTAATTCTCCGTTACCAGCCCCGCCTCGATTTCATTTCACAGAGTCACCCGGTATTTTATTTCAAATTGACAACCCAACCGATCCTCTACAGTTTTTCTCAAAATTATTTGATGATGCTGTTCTTGAACAAATCGTGGAACAAACGAATTTGTTTGCTTTGCAGTATTTCAATACTCACAATGTTACTCCAAAATCAAGATGCACAGAATGGGCAAACACTGATAAAAGGAAATGCTGCTGTTTTTATCGTTGCTGATTCTAGAGGGATTTCAGGAAAAACCCCGAGAGTCCCTGTACTTGTCGAAAATTCCAGTTTTGGAAACGCCTTACTTTGTCAAAAATATGAGAGAAAAAAGGTTTAGCCTGATCATGAAATTTTTGCACTTTTGTGATAATGAGAGCTACGTGGATGAAGAAAACCAGAATAATCCACTTTAAAAAATCGAAACAGTAATGCATATTATTGTAAAAAATTTTCAGAAATGTTACACACGCGAGAGAGATTGATCAACTGATGAATCTCTTCTGATTTTCAAAGGAAGGCTTGGGTGGAAATAATATATACCGTCTAAACGAGCAGGATTCGGGATAAATTTTTTCGTGCTCTGTGAATCATCGTCTGGATACGTTTCGAATTTGATGATATACACCGGAAAAAAGACGAAATACTAGCCAGGATACAAACAAAACGGAACTGGTGTAAAGGCCGTAATGACCTTACTGGACAGATATTTAGAAAAGGGCTACTGTAACAATAGACAATTTTTATAATTCTCCCTCTTTAGCAGAAATACTTAAAACCCGAAAAACTGACGTTTACGGAACATAGTGAATTAGTAGGAAGGACATTCCAGAAGAACTGAAAAATAAAAAAAATTATTATATTTTTTCTCTGAAAATTCCCAAAATTACGAATTAATACAACTGAGAATGATCTACATGTGGCTATTATTTTTATTATCCAAATAAAACCATTTTCTAACTTAAAAATTCCAAACAAATGTTGAAATTCGGAGAATGGGCAATTTTCTGATTTTTATGTAGCGAGTAGCGTGTATTATTTTTTCTACATTTTTTTTTTTTACATAATTATGAAACATTTCCACTGAAAACAACAGGGTGGATTTTATTACGTTTTTTGAGCGCAACTTTTCTAAATTTTTGGAGTCGTGGCAATAAAAGTTTTGGTTTACATTAGTACAAACCATAATCATCACATCGCTTTGGGTGCACTTGAAATATTTTTATTCTTGGTTAAGATAATTATTTGCATTATATACAAATGGGAGTAACCTTTACTATTATAAGTGAAGTAATGTATATAGTAAATACACACAGGTTTTTGTGGGCTTCTGTATTTTTTTTTCTTTTTTTTGTACTGGGGGGGGGGGAGAGGATGTAGTGGTGATGGAAGGCAATTACTATTTGAATTAAAATGGAATGACTCATGGACTCAGTATTGCAAAAGTAAAAGCAGACTATAAACAAGTTAAGGAAAACTGCAGAAGATTACAGAAGAAACAAGTTAAGGCAGAGCCTGATTATGACCAACGGGGGCCCCGGGCATTGGAGAATTTGGGGGCCTCCATCTATGAAATTTGTTTTATTTTTCATAAAATTTTGATATAAAAAATATATTTCAGAAAAATATTTGAAATTGGGGACCCTGGGCAAAGTCCCGATTTGCCCATGGGATAATAAGGCTCTGAGTTAAGGGGGGGGGGGTAATTATTTAAGAAAAAAATCTAAATTTCACTCTTTTAAAAATACAGAGGTGAAACTTTGGAGGTCCTGTTCAGCTTAGAGGCTCCTGTAGTATTCGACTTACTACTGCCGTGAAAGTTTAGTTTAGTTAAAAAAATTTGATTTTTAAATTGAGCAAGTTACCAAAATCAGAATAAGATTATACCATGCGTTGTGACCGAAAGTGTAGTAAATAACCCAATGATCTCAGCCTTGCCTGAAGTGTGTGTTAGAAAAGTGGTAAAATAAACACAGAGACATCGTATTAGATCACCAAATCACAAATTTATTTAACAAATAACAGGGGTAAACAGCTAGTGGCCTCGCGACATCAGTAAAAGAAATGAAAAAAGTAAGTAAACACTGCGCAGGGGTTTCACAGCGCGTGGTAGAATTGCACAGGAACAAAAAAAATACTTGATTGCTTTAATTACCCAATTATTAGCCCTTGAAAAATTAAACAAAAAAAAGAAAATGCTTAAATAAAATTGTCATGACAAAGGTAGTTTGATTGGATCCAAGTACTTAAGTTAAAAGGCTCTGCTGCAGCAAAAAGAAAAAAATTATAAAAAAAAAATATTTATCCTATCAAAAAAAAGGAAAAAAAAATTTGGGCAAACAAGTCCCCACCTTTTATATCCAACAGGTTAGTTTAAACAATTGCCAAAATAAAGAAATTACAAAACAAAAAAGGGAACTTTGCAATTTTTTCACCAAGGGTGCAGCAAAGTACATTGATGTGCAGAACAACTCAAACCTTTACAGAGATTAGCTTAGGCCAAACCAGAAATCAACATGGCATCCACAATTGTGATTTTTACAAAAAAAAAGATTTAGACATCGTTACTAGAAGTAATACATAAGTATGGCACACAAAGTTAAAAAAGAAAATTTAGCATTTGTTATTTAATCCCCCCCCATTTAACATTATAAAAACAAAAGGGATAGTTCTAGCACAGCTTGAAGCATGAAGTCGCTGATCCAGCTCGTGGTGGAGAAATGGCAGATAAAAAAAAAGTAATGGTCAGGTCTCACCCACGGATCCAATGGCAGGTCTGGTCTCGACGTTTCAGGGAACCAACGGACGGTCACTGATGGCATCCGGAGGCGGCATCTTGGTCTCTCCTCTGGTCAGGGAACTCCTGCAGGTGTCGGGGACTTCGCGTTCCAGTCAACACAAGCGTCTCCCGGGCAGGGCAAAATTGGGAGATCTCCGCATAGTCGATCGCAGCCGGACGTCGAAGATGAATAAAAAGGGGTGGGGGCTTAAGCCCAATTCACATCAAGTGAGGGGAAGCATACTGGCAAAAAAACGATCATGAAACAAACGTGGTGGGGCCACCGGGTGCTTACGCACCAAAAAAAGAAAAAAAATTTATACGGTGATCATGGAGTAGCTGGCCCTCTGGCCCTAGCGTAAAAACCTCACATACTGATTCTTGATGAAGTCACCACTGATAAGCCGTGCTAGGCCCCCAAAAGAAAAATGCGATGAAAAGAAACCGGACGAGATCACGTCCTACCCGCAGCACACCAGCTTTCAGAATGAATCTTTTTCGCCCCGCGCTTGGGGAGCATGGAAGAGACGCCGGCCGCGGGGACCAATCAGAGCGCGCCATCTCAGCCGGGAAACTTCGAGAACATTCGATCGACGGGGGAAGGAAGCGAGAAAAAGAAAATGGCGGCCAGCAACTACTGCACGCGGGAAAGAAACCAACCTGGCCGAGAAGAAACGCAGGCAAGAACGGCCATCTTGAAATGGGGAAAAAAACTTAATTGATCATAAGGGCCTTAAAAATGTTAAGCTTTCAAAAATTTTAGCGGGAGATAGCTAATCGTCCGAGACAACCCTGGGTAAAATTTGGAATAAAAATTAAAATTAGAAGAGAGTAAAACTAATTAAAAACCGGACATGAACGAAAGATATTGCAAGAAATGAGTTAGGCTATTGAAGAGAGAGGGAAACTTAATAGTCAGCAGAAAATCGACAGAAATTACCTGATAATTAAAATTACACCTCCGGAGACCGGGCAAACAAAGGCAGGATTAATTTAAAGAAAAGGTAATTATTTAAAAAAAAGGATCCCAACAAAAAAAGGATGATTAGTAGTAATTTAAAAGATTAGCTATTGAGTTATAGAAGAAGAGTCATCCAGACCATTATATCTCCTGACAAAAGGTATTTAAATTAAACTTCCAAGTTAATTACAAGTATTAAGAAAATAAATAATTAATGGTTAAAACAATTAAAAAAAATAAAAATTACTGCTTTTGATTTGTAAAAAAAAATTATCCCCCAAAAACAATACAACACTCCCCCCCCCCCACTGCGGGGAATGTTAGGGCTTACGGTAAGCCCTTGCCTCTGGTGCTAGGCCATATATAATGGGGCTGAGCTATTAAGAAACTTCGCTCAACGGAGAATAATTTAATTTCAGCGAGCTATTTATACACAGCAACGAATTTGTTGATTTGACTACAACTTGATTTTCCCAGATTTACCACTATGGTTTGGGGGATAATTATTGTTATTTTTAATTCATCACATACTTGTGTCCTTTTAACAACAAGAATCTTTTTAAAGGGAAAAGGTTCGTTTCTGCATATAAATTTCATAGAATATCTCTACAGTAAGAGTCATCGTAAGTAAAACGCTACTAATGCATTGACTAAATTTTAAATCCCCATGATTCCCCCGCTGGCTACAGCCTTGCTTATTAGCATATTATATATTTATATATATCGGACCTCGGTTTTCATAGGAAAAACTTGCACAATGAACAAGGGACTGTTTAAAAGCTTTGAATAAGCTGTTCTAAGATATTAAGTGCTCTTCTTTGACGTACAGCCGAAACTAAAAGTAAAGAGCGCATTGCTCTTTTAATTATTTAATTACGGCTAAGATTCCTAATATTCTCCTGGAAAGGAGAATCTGTAATTTTTATTTCATTGAAGAATATTACTTTAAAATAGTCTCTTAACTTTTAACCAGAGTAAAAAATAAACACCGTCAGATATTTCCAGGCAGTCAGAATGTTCGCACCTAAGGTGCATTACGTACTAAATTAGTAAAATTTATTGAACTACTAGGAAGAAAGGATTTTAAAAATATTATTTAACCGAATAACCTCTGAGCCGTGATATACTTAAGAGTATTAAAAATTTATTGCTTTTCCAGGTTTATAGTTTTTACAAATGTACACTTGTAAGTAAACATTTTAGATTTTTTTTTTTTTTTTTTTTTTTTTTTTTTTTTTTTTTCATCTCGCGTGATTTTCATCACGGCCAACACATTTATCAAAAAACTTTGGTTAAACGGCGTTAATATTTAAATCACACAATAAAAATTCACTTAATTGCAATAAAGCCTTACAAAATTTATCAGCGAATGCTTGACACTTCATAATCTTTTCTCCGGTGAAAGTTGCTCCTCCTATGATCCCCCCCCCTCCCTCGCCATCGCCATCTCTCAAAACCACAGAATTCCTTGAAAAACTGGGGGCGAATCTCCCCGCTCATGTGCACAGTGGGTGGGTTGTGCCGTGTAATTTCTTGACATTTGAATAGGGGGGATGACATTAGCTGAGCAGGGAAACCAACATTTGTATGGCTGAGTACCAAGCCGTTTTCTGTTAGTTTTCCCAGTGGAAGCTTTAGCGAAAAAGGGAAGAAAAGTTTTTCTTTTCAAGGCGGTGAAGAGGTTAAGCTTGCATCCATTGAGAAACAGAAGTAGTCGCACTTTCTGATAGAATTAACTAACTGTTCTTGGAAAGACGGTCCTAAGCCATAAGTTACAAAGTAAGCTAATTTATGTTTTATCCTCCCGTTACGATTCATGAGCCCACATTTTTCCCTCCTTATACAAACATATCGCTTGCTTGATGCTTTTGCGGTCCAAAAAATGCGTTGCAGTTGCTTTCGGTTTCGAGTCTGACAATTAGAGAGAAAGGGTTAAAAAAAAAAGACACGAAAAAAAAAAAGTTATTCTTTTGGTGAATTTTCCGTACCCATTATCCAATTTCCCATTTTTTTCCAGACTTTCCGGACCCATTTTCCAATTTCCCGGCTTTTTCCAGACTTTCCGGATTTTCCAGAGCGGTAGACACCCTGGTGTAGGGGATCAAGCTACCGTCGCAATGTCTAGTCAAGTACAAGTGAAGCGTGTCCCGTCCCACCTAAAAGTAATTTAAAGAAAGACACTAGAAAGTCCTATAGGTGCGGTAGAATTGGACATTTAATTGCTAGTTGTAGGATCCCTCCCCCCCAGTAATCGTAAAAATAACAAACGACAACCGAAGAATCATATGATAGAAGCCCACACAAGCGAAGATTTAAATGATTCTTCATGGATCTTTGATACAGGGGCTAGTGCTCATTTTTGTCGGGATAAAAGACTTTTTAAAAACTTTGAACCAATTAAAGGCCGGTCGATGTCGGTCGCCATAAACAGCATTGATTGTTCCATTGAGGGAAGGGGAACAGTCGAGTTAAAATTTCAAGGTGGTAAAATTGTTAAAACATTGAAAAACGTCCTCTATTCCTCTAAGTTAAGGAGAAATCTCCTGTCAGGTCTTGCGTTGGACACTGAGGGCATTACATTTAGAGGGGGAAATAACAAAGTAGAGGTATTTTCACATAACCGACAAAAACTATTTACAGCACACAAAAAACGTGGTCTGTACCATGTTTACCCCACAATAATAACTAATAAAAGGAAAGCAGAAGCTAATTTTTCTTCAAAAAATGACAATCAGAACTTAGAACTTTGGCATAGCCGTTTTTGTCATATTAATTGTAACGCTATAATTGAAACTAGTAAGGGAAAGGTATTTGGCCTACCCGTTTTTAAATCTAAGTCATATAAACCTTGTCATGTTTGTAAAGTAGCAAAAACTAGAAGAAAGAGCTTTAAAAGTATTCCCAAGATTCGATCGAACAAACCCCTCCAACTTCTGCACATGGACGTTTGTGGACCTTTACCTAACCCATCAATATCTGGACATAAATTCTTTTTAACGATAACAGATGACTACTCGAGAAAGGTCACTGTTTATCCTATGAAGCAGAAATCTGAAGTCTTCGAAAATTTTAAGCGATACCAAAAACGTGCAGAACAGTTTCTAAATAGAAAAATTATTAATATCAGAACTGATAATGGCATGGAGTTCTGCCATAATGAATTTAAAAAGTTTTTGGAGGAGGAGGGCATTATAGCTGAAAGAACCAACGATTATACGCCGGAACAGAACGGTATAAGTGAGAGATTTAATTACACGGCCTTGAACGCTGTAAAAGCTATGTTACACTCCAGTAAACTGGGAAATGGTTTTTGGTCGGAAGCACTGTTGGGTGATTCTCTGGAAAAGGGGAAAAATGAAGTCCCTTTAAAATTTATAATTTATTTGAACAAATTTTTCTGGGATAATGTATTTTCATTATAAGCTGGACATGTACTCTATCTTTTAACTACATCATTTCATAAAAAAAACTATGATAAATTTAAAAAAAATAGAAATTTACAGTAAACGTGTCATTCCCCTGGCTGTCCCCAAACCTAATTTTTTGTTTGTAAAGTTTGAATCAGCCTGTATTTTTAGAATTCAATATATTACCTATATAAATTAATAATTACAATTAGTTCCTTTATAAGAGGAAAAATGCAGAAAAGCTATACTGTAACACATCTCTTGGAATAATAATAAGAAACTTGTCCCTAAGTGCTAACATCATTTCCCCTGATTTTTGGAAAATAGTTAGAAATAATCCTGATAGATGGCTCTGGAGTTAAACTCAAGTAATAACTTGCTTCTGACCAATGAGATAGAAGCTGTGTAAATTTGTGAACGTTTCAGCCATTTTGTCTGCAAGTTTATGGAATTCGGAAGTTTCGTTTTTGAAAAGTATTTTTATTCACCATCATTACCCTGGTTCAAGATTTTAAAGCTGTAATTAAGGTAAGCATTTATTATAATTTTTTATTTTTTTAATATTAGTGTTTCTTTATATGCATGCATTTTGGAACTTCTTTGTTCTACCATTCAATTACTAGACCAGTTCACATAAAAAAAACACCATTCCCCTGTCTATGATTAAAACAGGGGAATGATGATACAACCAGGGGAATGATCGAATGATGTGAAATGTATTAGGATAAAAATTATAAATTTATTAGTTGAAAGATTTAAGAAATGCAGGTGATGTGCAACAAAATTAGGGTTAACAAAACTGAATTTAAAAAAAAAAAAAAATCACCTTCCATCAGAACTTTTTTTAAAATTTATTGCTTTGACATTGCATGTAAATATTTAAATTTATTTCACTCTCTCTCTCTTTTTTACTTTTATTTAAATTAGTCATAAATTATGACAGATGACAATTATATTTAAAATATTATATAACAATTTAACTACCATCCAGAATTTTAAAAAATAGTATCATCCATCAGTTTTTTTTATTGCTATGAAACTGGATGTAAATACAAAATTAATCTTTTTTTAACAATGAGTTATGACAACTACTGTAAAAATATCCTACATTCTTCCAAAAACGTACAATGCATGATGCTATCTGTATATTATATCACAGCTGCTTAAAATTTTACTTTTTAATAACAATATTATAATATATATATATAATTTTTTGTTGTTTTTAGAAATATGCCAAAATTTAAAAGAAAATTAACCAGAGAAGAACAGTTGGAAAAGAAAAGAAAAGCTGAGCGGGAGCGTTACTATAAAATCAAGTATGATCCAACTGCATATGAGGAACAGAAGCAGAAAGAACATCTAAAGTATTTGAAGAAAAAAATGAAAGGTGCAGTTAAGCCAGTAGCAAAAATGACAGCAAGGGAACAAAGAATCAAGCACAAACAGTGGAAGAATAATTCCAGAACATATCGGAAGCGATTAAAAGATTTGGAAAAACAGCAACTCGTGAATCATAGTATTTCATCTACAAATATAGATGACAGTGTGCAATCATCAATTAGCTCACCAGATTCAAACTTGTCATGTTTAAGCCTCTCTACTTCATCTAATTCATGTGTAAATACATTAACTCCAAATCAAAAATTATCTGGGCGAAAGAAGGTTAGACGAGATAGAAGTGCACTTTTCAGAAAATGGAAGAAAATGGAAGATCAGGTGAAGATGCTTAATAAGAAATTAGAAAGGTACAAAAAACGCTATCAAAGGCTAAATAACAGAATTAAAAAGAAACCAGAAGATATGACCCCAAAATCTAAAACTGAACATTACTTGAGGCACTCAAATACATTTTCACACATTATTAAGAAGAAATTAATGTTTGGAGAGGTTTTAACTGCAGAGCTAACATTCAGCTATAAGAATTTGAAATCAAACAAGACAAAACAAATTTATCATAAGATTATATCAGGTAAAATTTTGAAAAAATATAAGTTACTTGCAGCAAGCAAAGAATTTCTGAAGTATAAAAGGTATGTGCCCAATAAAAGGAGAGATTCATACTCACTACATTATGAGAGAACGAAGAGGAAAAATTCTGTTAATGAAAGCATAAAGAAGAGTGTTCAAATGTTTTTAGAAGATAATGAACATAGTACAATGTGTCCCGGAAAAAAGGATTTTATTACAAAGGGTAAACAAAAGAAACAGAAAAGGTATCTTTCTGATAGTCTAAGAAATTTGTACACAAAATACATAAAAAAACATAAGTATATTAGTTATACAACATTTTGTCGGGTATGACCTTTTTGGATTATTAAAGCAAAAGTAAATAACAGGGATACTTGTTTATGCATAAAGCATGCCAATTTCCAATACATTATTGATAAACTTCACTATCTAAAGTTAATCCACCAAAATAATGCACATGATGTAAGTGCAAAAGTTTGTTGTGACGTATCATCCAAAGCCTGTATGTATCGGCAGTGCAGTCGTTGCAAACATAAAATTCTACCCATTACAGTTGAACAGGATAAAAAAGAAGAAGAAACATTTTATTACCAATGGTCTACTGAAACACAGGAAAGAAAGATAAAAGATAAAACAACCAAAATAAAATTTACTACAAAGAAGAAAATAATTGCATCTGTAGAAGTTTTAGTCAATGAAGCCCAGACTAAACTGAATGATTTTCTAAAGCACAGATATAATTATTCGCACCAGCTTAAATGTATGAAAGCTTTAAGAATATCACTTAATCCAAGCGAAGTTTTAGTTGTCGTAGACTTTTCAGAAAATTATCTTTGTAAGTACACATCAGAGGTACAGAGTGCTCATTTTGGAGCCTCGAAACAACAAATCAGTTTACACACAGGTGTGATCTATACACAAAATAAGTCTACTTTACAAGAAGAAATAATGTATTTTTGTACTATCTCAGACATATTAAGACATGATGCATCTGCTGTTTGGGCACATATTACACCAATTATAAAATTAATAAAAAGAGAGTATCCTGATGTTGAAACTATTCATTTTCAAAGTGATGGGCCTACAACCCAATATCGTAACAGAACAAATTTTTTTTTTTCTAACATTATTTGCACAAAAATTTAACCTTAAGTATATGACCTGGAATTTCACTGAAAGTGGCCATGGGAAAGGTCCTGCAGATGGAATTGGAGGTACAGTTAAACGAACAGCAGATGAAATCGTTGCCCGTGGCTCAGATATCATTAATGCAAAAACCCTCTTTCAATGTTTATCTGCTGCAAACTTAAAAGTTAATTTTTTTGAAATATCAGATGCAGATATTAATATCATTGATGACTTGAAGCCAAAGGGTACAATGATTCCATCTATTCCAAATCTGATGAAATTGCATCAGCTCACTTGGAATAAGATTGAAAATGTTCAACTTCAACTGTTGTTTCACATGTGACACATTTGAAAAATGCCTCCATTACAGCTCAGAACCATCATTTGTAGATTTATCTTCCTGTTTTAAGAATATTAATGATTGTAAAGATTCTCAAGCATCAACTCCTGATGTAGAAAGTAAACCTATTATAATAGGAACTTGGTTTGCAGTTGTATATGATGAAAATTGGTTTCCTGGTGAGGTTTTTAATTTAATTTTTATTTAACATCACCAAAGTATGTTATATGATTTTACCCTGTTACTTATAATGAAATTTGTTTTGAACAGGTGTAATTGAAGAAATAAATGATGACAACCTAAAAATAAACTTTATGCTCAGAAATGGAAGCCGGTTTTACTGGCCAAACAAACCAGATATGCAGGATATACCAAAGGATGAAATTTTGTGTTTTATTAAAAGTCCTCCTCGTCCAATTTCTTTTAGATATTTTATCATAGACAATTTGTGTAATATAGATTTAAAAATGAAAAATAATATTTCTTGTACCTAAACATTGTTCTCTCTTGCTGTCCAAATAAATTCAATATCACTCATTATCTTATAGTTGGATATTTATTCTAAAAGATTAATCCAATTTTGAAATATACATATATTAAAAAAATAATAATTTTCAGTTGTTAAAATGCTGAATTATTTTATGTTCTGTATTTTGAAATCAGCCAAATCATTCCCCTGTTCTATCATATCATTCCCCTGTTCAACCATATCATTCCCCTGTACCTCGTATCATTCCCCTGTCATGAGAATATTTAAAAATCTGTATATAATATTTATTTTTAGGAATTATGAATTGCCAGTGATATTACCTGTGTAAAATCACATTTTAAAGATATATATATATATATATATATATATATATATATATATATATATATATATATATATATAAAATACATATATTCATATTTTATAAAATTGCAATATTAATCACTGAAATACCCCCTTTTCCAGAGAATGACCCTGTTATGTTTCACATACACCTGGAACAGGGTATGCCACGCAAACCAATCTAAAACACCATTTGAGCTATTTTGTGGTCGCAAACCTTCAGTAAACAGGGTGTCTACCACAAAAAGTAAGCTTGATTTCTTGACCTTTTCTTGACCATAACAAATACGAAACTAATATAAAAAATACATCGTGCCAGGGATGCAGAATATTTTCTATCCGGCGATCTACGATTGCAAGAAATTTTAGCCATCTAGGAAAATTTTCCAGAAAAATATTCAACTGATTTTGATTTTAACAATGAATTAAAAAGTTCTTAGTTTTACTTTTCCCTGTCCATTTTTAGAGCGATTTTTTCAACTTTTTCACTGATCAGCCGTTTGCTTTCAGTTAACTTGGACCAACAGCTATTTAAAAAAAAAAAAGATTTACCATTGATCGCCGTAAAAAGATTTGCAATGTAGCTTGTACATTGCAAATCTTTTTACATCAACGGTGACACAGAACTTATGGAAGTCTATAATATATCATAAACTTTGGGGAAATTGAAGTTATCTCTACTTATTATAAAAGAAGATGTCTGTGTGCGGGTCTGTGTGTCGGCGGCGTTACGGACAAACGGCTACACCTAGAAATACCAAATTTGGCACTCGGGAAGATCTAAACATGAAGTTGTGCACCTCGAAGCGATTTTTTCAAAATTCGACCTAGAATTTTTTTTATTTTATGTTTTATGCGATTTTTGGCATTTTTTCTCGCCTAATTCGTAATAACGGCGGAAATTACGCTCGCAGCAAAACGGCATTTGTATCATTGGATAGAGGAGAAATTTTTCTTTTAAAAACAGTTTGTTCTGAATGCGTAACATAATTTACCGATTTTTAGGAATTTTTTTACTAAGCATTGACTTCGGCGAATTTTTCGAAAAATAATTTTAAAATTGTCGCCATCTTGAATTCTATTCGTCATAACTTTTTGATATTTTGACAAATCGTGAAACATTCTTTTCTCCCTCTTTTAAAATAAAACTGAAAAAATTATGTAAATTAGATGATTTTTTACGAATTTTAATGCAGCCTAATGTTTAGAATTTAATAGCATCAACACGATATTACGCCATTAATTACATTGCGATCGCAGCACGATAACTTATGTTCGGTTGTTGCCACAGAAAGGATTACAAAAAAGGGTTTTTTCAACCAATCGAGCTTTGAAATGGGATATCAGAATTTCAATTCGCAAGTGAGGATCTATGACGTCAAATGCTTTAAGATACATAAAAATTATGCCATAATTTTAACTCATTTATTCCAGCTTTATTTTCAACACAGGGAGACGATATTTTGATTAAAATTTACTGTAGAAATAAACTAATAAATTCACGATTATTATTATTAGAAGTGGTATTTTAATCCGGTGCTTATTTAAAAATTGAAATGTCTTCACGGTGCTGAAAATGTTCATTTTAAAAGTTACAAAATTCGTTTCAAAGCGCGATATATTAAAATTTTTCTATTTACTATTTTTATTTTTGGCATTTAATTATGGCGCAGGCGTTGCCTAGCGTATGCATGCAGGTTGCGAGTATAGTTTTATTTTAACGTTGTATTACGTTCCTCCATAAAGGAGAGCTTACGGGATTACATTAATTGATCATGACACGTGATAATTTAATTGCGTTGCCACAAAAAGGATTAGAAAAAAATGTTCTTTTTCCAACCAATCGATTTTTTAAATGGGATATCGGAACCATATCAATCGAGGTATTTAATGCTACAACTTGAACCTCAAAACAGTATGATATAGAAATAACACATTTTGAAAGTCAGGAGTTCTCTGCAAACCGCTAAGCTTTTTACTTTTCTGATCGCGAATGACACTGATGTAGTTTTTTGAGTCATGATATTGCAATGATGCCAAGTTAGTACTCATGACGCAAACTTTACATTATAAGTCAAATAATTTCGCTTTTATTTTAGATTTCACATCACTGGAATTAAGTGGAATTACACATGTAAGGAACATTTTCGTTTCCTACCGTTCGAAGAACGGGCACGCAGCTAGTTAGCTATAAAATACATGGGGATCAGTGATAATTATAATTGGAATCCAAGTTATTGTTTTTAAAAATGAAAATGTGGAAAATAATCAAAACACTGAATTTAACAGGGAATGAAGGGAGAAAAAAAAATTACTCTTAAATCCAACAATTTTAACCTTTTTTTGAGGAGATACATAAGGATACATAATAAAGATACATAAAATAATTTTTTCTGGCTGAACTTAGCAGAAAAAATTAGAAACTAAGAATTTGAATGAAATGGAAAAAACGTAGTTGAGTCGCAAATCGTGACCTAGTGCTTCATTTCTTGACTTATTCTTGACTTTCGTGACCTTTTCACCATTTCTTGACTTTTCCGTGACTTTCGTGACCTTTGCATGACGGTAGACACCCTGGTAAAGCATATACGAACTTTTGGATCAAAAGCGTTTGTAGGTGTACCACGTCAATTACGAAGTAAGCTCGAAATGAGGGCAAAACAAGGCATACTAGTTGGGTACGCTATGTTTACCCGTGGCTATAGAGTCTGGCTACTGAGCGACAGGAAAGTTGTAGAAACAAGTAACGTAACCTTTGATGAAAATTTACCCACTTGTGAGAGCAGTGGAGTCGTGCCGGAACCCATTACAGCAGAATAAAGTTCCGATGAGGAAAGGGAACTAGAAATAGAAGATTACGAGAAACCTAGCACATCTGAAGAAAAATATGAAATAAGTAGCGGTGAATCCGATGAGGAGGAGGGAGAAGAAACAATTCGTTTTTCTAAGTCTAAAGACCGAGTAGCACCACTTAAAGATGTAGTTTGGATGAGGAAAGCTGTCCCTAGATCAGACGGGTCCAGAAATGATATATACTACGGTATATCAGGGAGCAATATTATAAGATTATGATCCTGTAAAGAGGTCGAAACATACTGCAAGAAACATGGACATAAGTATGACCCTGAAAAATTTAGTTTTAAAGGTAAAGATACCTATACCGCATTGTGAAAGACGAAACTAATTTAACCAGTTCCTGACTAGAGGATGTAGTAATTCCAAACTCATATTTTCAAGCAATAGATTCTCAAAATTCAGATGAATGGAAGAAAGCTATGGTTGCAGAAATGAATGTCATGTACGAAAGAGAAGTGTGGAAACTTGTACCCGTACCTCAAAATGTAAAAATAATAGGCAATAGATGGGTATTCACAGTAAACCGCAACTCAGAAGGTAAAATAGTACGATATAAAGCTAGACTGGTCACTCAAGGATTCGGTCAAAGGAAAGGTGAAAACTACGACCAGGTTTTTAGTCCAGTGGTCAATTTCTCTGTAATACGATTATTTTTCTCTCTATTAGTTGGACATTTTCATTGGTTTCATATGCAAGTAGACATAAATCCTGCATACCTGTACGCCCCAGTAACAGAAGATATTTATATGAAGCAGCCCAAAGGATTTGAAGAGGAAGGTAAAGAAAACTACGTCTGTAAGCTCAACAGAGCGATTTACGGTTTAAAGCAGAGTGGACGTGAATGGTTCAATGAAATACATGGAATTTTAAGTGAGTTAAATTTTAATAAGCTAGAGTGGGCTAATTGTGTCTACATTTATGAAAATAGTTTAGTTTTACTTCTGTATGTTGATGACATGGTGTTTATATCTAAAACCAAAGAAAAAATAGAGAATGTAATTAAACTCTTAGAAGATAAAGTAGATCTAAAGAAATTGGGTAGAACGAAGAAACTAATCGGGGTGCAATTTGTTGAGAATAGGAAAGGACTATTCATTCACCAAGAAGATTACATCAATAAAATTTATGAGCGTTTTAAGAAGTATCAGATACCATTAGTTTCATTGCCAATCGCACCTGGAATTGTAATGTCAAAGACGCAAAGTCCTAGTAACGATGCTGAAACTAAAGAAATGGAAAAACTGCCCTACCGCAATATTTTGGGATGTTTATCGTTCTTGGCTAGTAGAACCAGACCTGATATATCTTACGCTGTAAATATCCTTTCTCAATTTCAATCTAACCCCGGCCAACATCATTGGAACCAATTAGTAAAACTACTGGGATATGTAAAATCAACATCAAAGTTAAAGCTTAAACTTTCAAACATTAGTGAAATTTCAATAAACTGTTATTCTGATGCCGATTTCGCCTCAAATAGAGATGATCGTGTGTCAATGGGAGGTCACATCTTAATGTTAGACAAAATCCCAATCTCGTGGCGAACCTTTAAGCAGAAATGTGTAGCCTTGTCATCTATGGAGTCTGAGTTTATTGCCCTGACAGAGGCATCAAAAGAACTGTTATGATGTATAGAATCCTAGACGAACTAAGAAGTTTAAACATTTTTCCAGAAAATTTAAAGGTTGCCTTATTTTGCGATAATCGTGCAGCTATCAATTATTCAAATTCTTCTATAGAGAACAATCGCACTAAACATATACATGTAAAATACCATTTCTTAAGAAGCCTAGTTTTAGAAAAATTATTTAAATTAGAATATATTAACACTAAACAAAATCCTGCAGACATTTTCACGAAACCCTTACCCAAAATTAGCCTTTCCACTTTCAATGACAAAATTTTTAGTTAAGTGTGAAAGACCTACTCCCGTTTGTGGGAACCTAGGCATTTTTTTTTTTTTTTTGCCTCCTATAAGCCCTTCGGCTTGAGATTTTTTTTTTTTAGGGGAAAGGGGGGAAATTTTTTGAAATTTTTGATGAAAAAAAAAAACCAAAGAAAAATGAACTTTATGTAATTGTGTTTGTCCTATTATGTCTGTCTGACATCTTTACAGTCGAGGGAGTAAAGTTCCCCACAGAGTGCGATATTCTTAGCTCTGGTCTTTTTCTGAAGTTTTCGAGCAGCCTCAAAAGCGTCTCGCGAGGTGAAACTGTAATTTGCCAGAGAATTCTGAGGCGATTGGTTAGTTCTAAGAGTAGAGTATTTTCGTCCCAATCACAGGAGATGTTAAAGTTTTATTTCTGTAAGTCCCATTTTTGCCAGTGGAAGCTCCTATATGTCCACCCTAGTCTGTAAGGTGTTGTGTCAGGCATATAATGTGTTAAACTATAACACGAACTTTTTTTTTACAAGTTTTTTTGGGATGCATCCCAGCTCGATCTCAGTTGGTTTTCAATTCGAGCTTTTTCAAATTTAATTCGTATTTTTCATTGCAATGCACTGTACTCTATTATATTGAATGAACTTTGCAAAATGTGAGTATTTTCTAAAGTGCACTGAACGTATATGATAAGTATTTTTGAAGTATGAATATTTTTATGATTATAAATGTGTTTATTAATGTTCTAGCATAAGTGTTTATATTTGAATGCATCTATATAGTATTTTCTAGTAGTTGAAGTATTTTTTGAAATGAAGTAATTTTTTGAAATGTGTACTAACCATGCTGGCCAGCAACAACTGTATATAGTGTTTCTACTAACCTTTAGTGGATTTTGAAGTATTTTTTCATGCATCATGTTTAACTTAATTTTTCGTTAAAGAGGAAAGGTTACCTCTAATTTTCGTTTACTTTGAATCTGCCAGTTTCCTAAATGTCATGGAAGGCGGGCCCTTGTTAGGAAAAAAACGATATTTCTTTACTTACCTTTTATTTCCATGACATTGTATCTCTAAATTTGCTAAAGTGAAGAATAAACTTGTTTTAAAAGTTTTCTAAGTGAAAACGTAAGTTCGTTAGCATTTGAAAATGGCGGTGTAAACATCGTCATATCTTTAACGCCGTAATAAAAAGTTTACATTTCTCGCCGATAGATGGCGCTGTTTCTAATTTGCATAAAATAAGAACTGTGTTTTTTCCCTATGCAAATATCCATCGTAGTCCCGCACTAACTGGCAGATATAAAAAGGGCATCACAAGTTAACTTTTCAAGGTCTCTGTCTGTCTCTCCGAAAGCTCAGCCACTACTACTGTGATGTGTGTGTAATCAAAGATGTAGCTATGAACCGTGTGATTCAACAGATGTGATTCAACTAGAACCGGATCCGGGGATCCGTGCTGATGTATTCAGTATGATGTGTTTTTGAAACCAAAAGATCGCCGCTGGCGACTTCTTTTAAAAGCTTGTTTTCTTGTGCTACTAGATGATTGTTGTTTAATGTGTTGTGCCTTCATCATGTGCACTGTGTAAGCCTACCATAGTCATCTTGTTTCAATAAACTACAGAAAAGGTACCTACTTTGTCTTTCTTGTTTAAACACATATTCAAACCAAAGACTTCTACTGTGCAACTCAAGTTAAATGAGTTTCAACTCTGCCTAAAATCTACAAAATTTATTTTATAGATAAAATCCAGTAACTATTCAATTTCAGCCAATGAATTTCAATTTGTAATTTAACTTGTCTTTTGAATTAGTTTAATTTATAATATAATTAATTCTTCAGTAACACTATTTTAAAACTAAATTTTGGAACTGGATTTAAGCCATCATTAGTTAAAATGAAAACTGCTGAACTAATGCATTGTGCACAAAATGCATGCACAAATGTACTCGGTTTGCAAACCTGCATGAAGAAAACATTTTTGAATATTTGGTAATGGATGATAAGTCACAAATTGCTAATCATTTGACCAGTGCTGAAATAATTTCCTCTGTTTCAAAACAAGAGGAAAACAATTCTGAAACAGAACCAACTGCTTGAGAGAAAGTTGAAAAACTTTCAGAATCTGAAGAAATTTCCATAAGAGATCAATATTTTAAATTCCTAGAAACACAAGACTGTGTAACCAAAGTAAAATTATGACCTGTTCAAAGGCTGCAAAAGTTATTTGTTGAGAGATTGCAAATTCTAAAACAAATCAAAAGTAATATATTGTTTAACAAATAAACTTTAATGCTTTTGGTAATTTCAATTTATTTTTTCTGTAAATAAATAAATTCCATTTTTTTTTTTGTTTTTTAAAGTAGTATTTGTATTTAAAAAACGTTTTAAGCATTATATTTATGTGTTCCAGCTATATTTTAATATGTTTACTAGGGACGTTTAATGATATAAGTGAATGATCCATATAACGCAAAATTCTATATAATGCAAAACCTTGCGTTTCGAGGTTTGCATTATAAAGATCTTCTACTGTATTATATAATTTTATTATACTAGATAAAATATTATAGTTAATTCATTAACAATTCAAGTGCAAATTTAAGCAATCTTATTAGAATAGCTGATGGAAATATCAATTTAGAAAGTTTTCCACATGATCAAGCTGCTAAAATTTTTAATGATGCCCGGTGACAAATGGGAACAGTTGTAGCCCCGTGGTACAACTTTTGACCTATAAAAAGCTAGATTGAGATATCACAAGTTGAGAACCATGAGTAGGAAAAAAGAATTTAGTCTTTAGTGTACGCGCATACTCGTGTTGCAGTTGGTTACCAGTGCCATCTAGTAGCAAAAAGAGTCCCAATTTTTATTTTCTGATAGTAAAACTAAAGTTACAAGGGCCAAAATTTTCCTCAAGGGAAAAAAAAAGTCACAGATAATACGCGGCGGCAGAGAATCTGCATTGTAATTTTTTTACGTTTTTAAACAGATAATCCGCGGATTATCGGCAGGAAATTACGGTAACTTAACGTTACTTCTAATACCAGGATGTGACATTATGTAAAGTTAAGAAAATGTCATGTCGAAATGATAATGGAATACAAGGTTTTGCATTATCTGTCGATAAACCACAATACAAAGGGGTTTTCTGATCAGGCAAAATAATTTGTTTCAGTTGTAAGTTTCCAGGGTTGCTAATTAATTCGGAATCGTTTTGTTGTGCTTTAGCGATTTCTTTGTAATCTATTGGGCTGGGTATTGTTATAGCATCGATCCGAGAAAGCATGTCCACAATAATATTTTCCGATCTCTTTATGTGATGCATGCCCGTTGTAAACTGCGAGATGAAATCTAATTGTCTTGATTGTCTGGGGGATAACTTCTCGGAGCGCAGGCAGAAAGCAAAGGTTAGTGGTTTGTGATCAGTGAATAGGGTAAAACACCTAGCTTTGACCATGTGTCTGAAGTGTTTAATGGCAGCATATACTGCAAGAGTTCCCAATCGTAGGCACCGTAATTGCACTCTGCAGGAGAAAGTTTTCTCGAGAAAAAGGCTAACGGTTGCAAATTGTTATCCACTAACTGAGAAAGCACCCACCAATGGCAAAATCTGAGGCATCAACCTCTACTATTAATTTAGCATCCCGGTTGGGATGAGCTAAGAGGACTGCGTCCAAAAAAAAATTGTTGTTTGCACTTTTGGAATTCTGCTTCAGCTTTTTCCGACCATTCGATTTTCGTTTTGTCATTTCTTCCCCCTCCTTTCAAACAGCTAGTTAAAGTTGTTTGATGCTGTGCGACATTAGGTAAAAACCAATGGTAAAAATTCAAAAATATAAGAAATCGTTGTTGGTTGTGGGTAATTTAAAATAGGTAAAACTCTTTCGGGTAAGGGTTTGGTTCCATGTAGCGAAACAAGATGCCCTAAAAAGGAAATTCCTTGTACAGTCAACTCCCGCTAATCCGCGACTCTATAATCCGCGAACGCCTGTAATCCGCGATATATTTCAAATGTAAACAAACTTGTTTGTTTACATTTTGAGCGGCATTTGACTGGTAGTATTACTGTTATAGAAGTTATTTGATTGGCTGAATGTTATAAAGACATTTATTAATGATTTTCCACAGGTATTTGAAGTAAATAATTTCATGTATTTGAGCATATTATCATGCAATTAAACATACAGAAACTTATATCCTAAGTTGCATGTGTTCAGTGAATGGATGTAAGTAACGAACTCCGAAGCAATGCACCGTCCAATTACATCGCTTTACTCTTTTCCTGAATGAAACAAAAAAATAAAAATAAAAATCAACAAAAACGTTTGCTCTATCAGAGAGAGAAAAACTCGCGAGATGATCGTAAAGATTGACCGTTGCAATTAAAATTGGGTGAAAATATGTAACATGTTTAACTTTAAACGCAAACCCCGATTTGGCAGACGACACAACAGCTGTGCAATTTTCCGATTCTCCCCCTACCTCACCCTTTTGATCTTCTGTCTAGCGACTTATTATGCAACAAAAACTTTCTCCACATAACTGTAGTTCTGTAGGAAGAAAGAAAGAAAAGCATAAACAGACCACATGGCCTTTCTCTTTCTTTACATTTAACTGCCGGAGGAGCACATGCAGAAATAATGAATCAGCAGCACTTGAAATGTAATGCACGTGTGTGTGTGTGTGTGAAGAGGATAACATTCTTTTCCTCTTTAGAGCTTATATAATACCATAGATTATTTTTACATAACGAGAAACCGAAAATTACCTCGCAAGATCTGAAATTAATGTAATACTGAGATATCAAATATACAAATGATGCACCGCATGCCCCCCCCCCCCCCCTTCGTGAGCGACCAGTGAAATTCCTCCCTTTCTGATTGAGCTTGTTTATTTTATAATTGATATATATTTAGTTAAAAACGGTCTTTTAAAGAAATTAAAAACAACAACTGCCCTTTAAAAAAAAAAAAAAAAAAAAAAAGAATGATTGTTGAAAAACTTCCGGATTTGACGTCCCTCTAAACATTTTGCAAAAGCAATCATTTGTCAGTGACCAAAAGTTACTGACAATTAGAAGGCTTCAGGACAAAATTTCTGAAGAAAAATTAAAATCTCTTAAACAAATTACAATCACTGCAATGTTTGAAAAAATGAAAAATAAATAAAAATTTAGAGAGAATTTATTCTTTTAATTTTGTATTAGTAATTGTATTTAATATTAAAAATAGTGTTTTAGTTCAGCAGTATAAATATTTTCTTTCATCTGTCCTTTAGTAAATTCTCTAAATTTAATTGTATTATTTATTGTATTTATATTGACATTTAATTGTGTTTTTATTCAATAGCATATGCATTTTCTTTCATCATTTCCTATTTGTTTAAAGTAAATTGACTATAATTTAAAGGGAAATTCTAAATGTAAAAATGTAAACAAAAAAAAATGACCTATAATCCGCAAAATCCTGTAATCCACACAACCCTTGGTCCCATTGAGTGCAGATTAGAGGGAGTTGACTGTACTCCAAAAATACATTTAGTAGTGTTAATCACTAAACCGTACTGATTCATTTTTTTGGACACCTGATGGACATGGGTTTTATGTTAGTCTTCAGTTTTAGTAAAAAACAAAACATCATCGAGATATACAAAACAAAAGTTTAGTCGCCCAAAATTTCGTTAAACAAATCATTTGAAGTTTGTGCTGAAAAAGTTGTGCGGCTCCACATAACCCAAAGTTTAAAAATGGAAACTTGAAAAGTCTAAATGGTGTGCATATGCATACTGCCGTTTTTTTAATATGATCTGGGTTAGAGATGAGAAGGGGCTCAGCCCGAGCCCGGGCTCGGGCTCTGTAATTCACAATTGCATTTGGGCTCGAGCTCGTGAAAACCTATGTGCTATTTTATTGAACATACTCCGTGAAACAGATTTTTAAAAAGTGATTCATATGGAAAATAAAAGTACTTATAAAAAACAAAAATAGCGGCACGGGTGCCTAGAAGGCACGTGAAGCTCTTTAGGTATTTCAGAAAGGCAACTTATATCGCTTAGTTAGTCATGAGATCCGACATTATTTCATAAACATAGATATAAAGAATTAGAAAGTGCATTAAAAATTATCAACTATATTGGTCTTTAATTTTCACAAATTAATTTGCAAAATTTATTATATTCTATCAAAGAATTACTTCTTTGAATTTTATTGAATTTTATTTATCTTATGCTAAAATTTCGGGCTCGGGCTCCGACTTAAATAATATTGCTCGGGCGGGCTCAGATTAAAAGTCTTCGGGCTTTAAAAAATGAGCCCGAACTCATCTCTAATCTGGGTGTACTGGAATATGGTAGTACAGTATAGAACCTGTTATCCGGAATGGTTGGAATCAGGTGTATTCTTGATAACTGGTTAGGGATTAACATGACATACTGATTTGATTGGTAGCATAAATGTTACTCTATTTTTTGATTAGAATTAAACATTAATTGTTAATATACTATAACATAATATAAAAAAACTCTTAATATGATCAAGATAAATAATAATCATTTAGAGAGGAAGTAGTAAATGTATGATAACTTCTTGAAAACTTAGTCACACACTAAAAAAATAAAAACAAAAACATAAGAAATATTAAAAGAACTCATTTTTTTTCTTTTTCAGAAAAAATAGGAATTTAATAGATTGAAAAATGATTCTGGATAACTACCGTACTTACTCGCATATAAGTTGAGAAATTTTGGACAAGTAAAAGACTTCAAATTGTCGACTTATACGAGGGTCCTTAATTTTTAATCAGAAGTAAAATGCCCTCTTAAAAGACAATTGTTATCTTCCCGCATTTCATAGCACAATGACTTCGTTTAAGGTTGATTTCCGTACCAGGAAGAGTGTAGCGATAGAAAGATTGAAAACGAGTATCATGTTGTCGTTATTGTGGAATTTCGACTCATTAGCTACATGTGGGCTTTAGGCCGAAGGGTAAGGTGCTCCCATGGAGGTCTTTCTAAGGGATCCTAACCAAATATGTGCATTATGATGAGCCGATGATGACGAAGGAATTTTGTGAATTGTTTGATGAGTCCGATACCTAATCGTATCTTGAATCAGTTTAACTTAATATATTAGTACTTTACCATATACTATCAGTAGTGTCTTATTATTTATTATTCATTATTATCAGTTTAATTTTGTATACTACTTTTGTATATTATTATCTTTATTACTGTACATTTTGTACTTTTTTTTCACATGATTTTAAATAAATGTATTTTAAAAAAAATTAAAGTTTCTTAATCGGGAAAGTGGCGGGGTAACTTATATGCGGGATTTTAAAAAATTCAAATTTCGTAATCAGGAAAGTGTGTGTGTGTGTGTGTGGGGGGGGGGGGGGGTCGACTTACACGCGGGTAAGTACAGTAGTTTTCCAGATAAATGGTTTCCGTATAAGAGGTTCCATACTGTATGCTCGTACAATATCAATTTTGGAAAAAATTTTACATCCATGTAGAAAGTTTAGTTAAATCAGGGAATTCTGTCAACATTTTATGATAAGGGTCACCTGATATTAGTTTAACGGAAAAATGTTTCTTAGTTTCAGCACAAATTCCATGTCGGGTAAGTTTACTGATGCCGTCTATTAAATCGTCTGCATTTTAAATCCATTAAAAGACCAAAATTTTCTAAAAAGTTGACACCGATTATTGGCACAGGGACAGAGGCAATCAAAAATTTCCCAAGAGAAGTTGTGTCTCAGCCCAAAATCAACATTTAATAATTTTGTACCATATGTAAGAATTTGTGTTCTTGGCTGAAAATAGTTCTAACGAGTTGGAACATAATTTTTTTTTGTTGTTTTCGGGGAGGGATACAAGATACATCTGAACCAGAGACTGCAACAAATTTCTGATGCGATTTTTTATCAAACACGTATAGGCGACAAGATTTGTGGGCTATCGCCGTTGAGGTCATCAAAATATTCAGGTCGATAGCCGATTTTAGTTTCCCTGATTTTTTTCGTTAAAGTACAAGGCTTGCGGCATTTGCACGCTTTCCCCCCCCCCCAAATGATGATGATAACAAGTCCAAACACTGCCGCAATTGCGACCGCTGAAAATGTGATTTAGAGTATCACCCACATGAGTGCGCTCTCGAACGACTGCAAGATAACCGCTCAACTTGCTGGGAAAGCGAAGCTATTTCTGCGCATAGGGCTGTCACATCGCTGAGGGGGGAACTTTCAGCCTCACTAGCAAGGCGAACGAATTGACTTACCGAACATACGCCATTGGGGTATGGATCCGCTCGAACTTCGGCGATTTTGTCCACTAACAGGTCAAATTTATTGAGTGACTCCGAGCTCACAAAGAGTATACTTTGTATTGTTCCCAATAATAGCTATTTGTGAACAATGTATTTTCCCACCTCTTATGTTTACTTAACATTTTAAACTTACCTAAATTATGAAGTTATCCATCTTTAAAGGCAGCAATAAAAGAAGGTTTATATAAAGTTTTAAATAGCTTAAAATTATTTTTAATAAATTCCCTAATGTAAATAAATTACTTATAAGTTAAATACCATAATTTATGGAAGAAACGCCGCGGCGTTTATGAGTTTAAAAGTTCAAAAATAGTAAGTGCGGCGTTTACAATATTTTTAATTTTTTTTAGCTGATCTTCAACGAAAAATCAAAAAATTCGTTTAGTGATAATTTTCTCAAAAGATGGCGCCACCACCGACACGTACTCTTTAGCGTGCACAGATCACAGTATAGCGAATCAGAATGCGAACCTACCCCCATAGAAAAGAGGTTTAATCTTTGATTCAGTTTTAGAGAAAGTCAGAGCGCCCTGAGATGGGTCCATGTCCGGTGCTCTGAAGTGGATGGCTTTATACATCCAACCGATGTCTCCTCAATTAAGTAAAAAGAAAAAAAAAAATAGAAGTAAATCTTTTACATCTACACTTTAGAACTATAATTAAATTTTAATGAAGTTTTGAATATATATTTTGTAGGGTCAAAGTTCTGCAAAATACCGCAAAAGTGCACTACCCTCTATTAAATGCACCCATTTTTCACATGAACCTCTATTGTTCTTAAAATACTGAATTTCAGCCAAAATTAGTCTATGTTGCACCCGGTGCGAGTTTAACCCTTCCCCCACCCCCCCCAAAAAAGTAAATAAAGTTAATCTAAAAGTTATTTTTTTTTAATCGCCGTGCGGCTTTGCGCCCTGTGCAGGAAAACTCTATCGAATAAACACTGCCAACTAATTGGTATGCTCAAGAAATGCCGAGTGCTTTTAAAATAAACCCCAATGTTATAAATATCAAAAATAGTAAATAAATAGAACGATCAACTGTTACACAACATTCAGTTTAAAACAACAATTTGCTGAAGCAAGCTCATTACGTAATCAACAGCTGGCCATCCGCAGGGGGGGTGTTTACTTTTAACTGGAGCCTCTTCTCGCACATCGATTGCTGTTTTCATTTTAATGGTGCCTGGTAATCTGTCCGAACTTTGTGCGGATGCAAGAAGGTTTTTAGAACTTTTTTATTTCTATAAATTCGCCTTTGTGAATATGAACATTGATATCTGATTATTTGAAAATAGAAATCATAAGCTTTGTAAAATAGCAGTAAATACTTTAAAACATTCTATGGGAAGGGGGAGAAAAAAGGAGATTTTTGTTTTACCGTTTATCCAATTTCTCCCGAAATATATCCGATCCACTTAATAGCTTTTCTAACAAATTAGGTCTAATAAGTAATGCAACATATTTTTTATTTATTTATTTTTTTTTTTTTGTTAATTAAGAAATTATTTTAGAAATTGAATTTTATCTGGCATTGACTTCTTCTGATCACGATCACCCCCCCCCCCCCACCAACGATCGCGGCTGCGGCGTTTCTGATGATTTTCTAGCTAACTAAGCTCATTTTCGTGGGTGCGGCGTTTCTTCCATAAATTACGGTAATTTCAAAAGAATTACTTTTATTAAATCTAAACCCTTTTGAAACTTTTTACTTGCATGTACATTTGATTAAGACGCACGGTGCAAATCTCCCGTTCGTAAACAACCGCCATCTTGGAACAATATAGTGGTTGGTTGATGCTTACTGCCCAGTGGAAGCTGCTAAAAACCGTTCGTCCAATCACAGGCGTGCTTTAGAAGCCCGCTAAACGTTGTTCAGATGAGAAGCTGGGAAACAACTCAGTAATAAGATGCGCTGCTGACGATCGTAAATAAAAGGAGGAGTTTTTGCTGTCATCGGGGCAGAAGCAACAGGTAGGCAGTCGAGGCGAGCTAGCTGTTAAAGCGAGCAAGAATGCTCTTTGATTTAAGATAGTTCTTTTTTGCAGGCAGTGGTAAAGATGTTTTTAATTAACTAACCTTTGAACGACAGTATGTTTTTATCAAACCTAAATAAAGTTTTTTTAAACCTTTTTTTCAAGTAAAGTAGATGTCAGTTAAAAATTCTTTTTAAGTACAAACCTCGCAGGTTGATCCTGTCACATCGAACTCTGTTTTACTGTAATTTTGCATCTTTACTGAAGATTGAAAGTTTTTCTGGTCAATATGTTAAAGCTGTTTTTTTTCAAAGTAAAGCAGCAAGTTCGAGTTAACGATATTTAAATAGGGGTTTTGCCAGTACTTATGAAGTTAAATAGTCTGTGATATTTTTCTATGTTACATTTACGATAAATAAAAGTTGATGTCTCTTATATCTCAGTCGCAATCTCTGTCTTTAAAACACTCTTCAATCATGGCCATCTACTGAAAAACACAATCCATGTTTCCAAGTGTTGACTTTTCTAAATTTAACTTGATCGTTAGCACTAATGGGAACATGTATGTCGGCAGGGAGTCCCTGGAGCTACAATGTTTGCAAAAAATCCTTCATTACCGATTTTCTGGCAAGTTCGCGCATTTTTCTCAAAAAATTAAAAGGTTTATCATCCCACAATTGAATTTTTGACAACAGCTTTTGGAGCTGTTTGTTTTCCAAATCTGAAAAAAGACACACTCATTCAGGAGTTAAGGCTGAATATTTATTATTTTCAGGTGGAGTAAGTAAAATATCCGATACTGTGGAAAAGGTTTCTGGATTGATCGCTGCTACAATACGATTATATTTTGTTAGGCCATTCGCCACTCCTGCTAACTGGAAATTTGATTCGGCCTGTATAACCATAATTTTATATTATGTTACCATAAAACAGGCAATTTGACTCCTAACTTTGAAATCTGGGCCTCCTCGGTTGTATTGTTGTCTTTCGGCATTTTTGGTCAAGAAATGAGAAATCTCAAAATCTTATTTAATAGTAATAGATTAAAATTAAATTAATCTCCCAAAAATATCTTTTGCAGAAAACCAAACTTAGGGGAAAGAACATGAGTCTTGAAACTCTAAATTGTAGAGACCTGTCTTCCTTGTGGTAGTATGTGGTTCTCCATCCGTCGAAAATCAAAGTCTCGGAAGAAACATGTCATACATGCCTGGTCACCACTGAAGCGACTCTTTGCTTTTCAGAGCTCCTTCCTCAGCCGCTGTTGTCGTGAAGTGTGTGTAATGAAAGATTTCGCCATAAGCCGTGCTGCTCGATTGATGCGATTCAATGGAACCAGATCGGGGATCCATGTTGATGTATCTAAATGATTCGAAGTGCTGCTTTTATATCTGAAAGATCGAAGGCTTGTTCTTTTTTTTGTGCTAAGTAATGGAAGATGCTGCTTAATATATTTTGCCATCATCATTTCATGTGCCGTACGTATCCTCATCTATTATCATCGTTTGTTAAAAAAAACTACAGAAAGGTACCTACTTTGTCTTTTCTTGTTTTCTCCGCCTAAAAACATATTAACAAAATCTTCTGCTTTTGTTTGAATATGTTTTTAGGCAGAGAAAACATATAGTTCATAGTAACATAAGTTCATGTCCTTAAAGTCAAGTTGCACAGCAACTTGACTTTAAAGACATGAACTAATACAAGTAATATGAAGTCTGCTTAGACTTCTTTTTTTCAGACAAAATTAAGTAATTGTTTATTTCAATCAATGACTAATTTAAATTTTGTAAAAAAGGGAACAATAGATTAGTTTTTGCAAATTAGTTTAAAATGTCACTAGTTCAATTTCAATTTTTTAAAATATCTTTACTGATTTAATTCCCTGATATTTGTAGAAACTAAGAACTCCTGACAATTCCAGATCAGTTATTTTCAAGTAAGAAATTTTAATGAATGGTATGGAATTCTGTTTCATACGTAGGTATAAAAAAGTAAAAGGAATAATACTATGAATTCATTAGAAATATTATTGCAGCACTCCCACCAAATTTTCTATCAAAAAAAGGGGGAAAAGGGACCATCCCTTTAAGAAAAAGGGACCGAAAAGGGACCATCTGTAAGAAAAAGGGACCAAAAAGGAACTATTTAATAAACGGTCATTTTTAAAGGAATAAAAAATTTCCTC
Source organism: Cheiracanthium punctorium (assembly GCA_038373885.1). Taxonomy (NCBI): domain Eukaryota; kingdom Metazoa; phylum Arthropoda; class Arachnida; order Araneae; family Cheiracanthiidae; genus Cheiracanthium; species Cheiracanthium punctorium. The sequence goes on from JAWZYV010015812.1 coordinate 35,967, forward strand.
TGAAATACAACCTCAATTTTACATCTCCTACTTCTTATGTCCTTTACACTGAAGTAAACACAATGAAAATATTCTCACATGAATAATATAAAACTTCACTAAACCACTATTAAGTTTTCATACATTATTTTTGAATTGAATATTTTGAAAGATACAAAATTGAGAGTTCCACTGCATAATTTATTCAGTTCCCTAATACACACTTATTTTTCACAAAGAAATAAAATTGAAAGATTTCATTAAACAAATGTGTAACATTCTTCTGGAAATGATTACTAACACATATAATTAGATGAAATCCTGGCTCTTATAATAACTAAACAAAGCTTAAACTACATTCTTGTAGACTCATACAAAACTCAAACACAATTTGCTGAATATGCAGTATAACAAAAAAAAAAAAAAAAATTAAAGAAAGAAACTGAAATCCGCTGATTGGCGACCCCTCCCCTCAAAAAAAAAAAAAAAAAAAAACAACTTCCGCTTTGCACAGGCCTTATTATTAAAGGTCAAAATTAACGGTCGCCACTCGCGGACTGTATTTTTGAAAGTGGAGACTACAAATTTATGAACCAGTCGCCACAGTTTATTTCCCCACTCTCTTTCCTTTTTTTACACAAAGTTTATATTAATTGAAAGTAAAACAGAAACGGGGCATTAAAACAGATGTTGTTGACAGGAGTCAACTAAACTACAAGATCGATGTCGGCATGGCGGGGAGGGGGAGAGCTAGATCATTGATAAAGGGTATTAGTACCACTTGACAATTAGCAAAAGTAATCATCTGTTATGGAAATTTTCAAACGGGGATTACGACAATGCGTAAGATTGCGGTTTGAAGCAGACACCTGCACTTGTTTGTTTTTGCAAGGGCTCTCTTTCCGAGAACAAAAATCCGAAGAGTGGCGAGCATTCATTTATAAATTCTTTTCTTGTGATCTATTAATACCAAAAAATAAAATAAAATAAATAAATATTTCAAGATTTATTCCGGCATAATAAGGCCAGCATAAAGTTGATGACAGCTGTCCGTCATGGAAAATTAACAATGTTCGTCATGAACAAAGACCAATGGAGTACGCAAATACAGCCGAGGGGGTTTTAAAAATAGGGATACTTTGTTCTCGCAAAAAGGCAATTTTGTGTACCATATAGAAAATATTCAGAACTGGTTTGCAGTGGTGGCTCGTGGGATACAGCAAGTACAGCCGCGCTGCACTTGAAATTATCAGCACATACTTTAAAATAATTTATTCTACTAACCTTCTTAAATTCAGATTAGAATTATGGAATTCTTATCATAAATTTTAAAAAAATCTAAAAAAAAAAAAAAAAAAAAAACCTATTGTAGTAACGGCCGGATCTCTCATTCAGAAAAAAACCCCTTTAATCTTCCCGCAATTCAACTGCGAAAGTTGTTGGTACAGCCGAGGCCTCCAAGAGAGGAGAAAGATTCTTTCTCCTCTCTCGGAGGCCTCGGTACAGCCCTCCGCGCTGATTAAGGAATTGGTAGCACCGTTGCCATGGTAACGAGTACGTAAGCAGTTTCTCCGGCTTAGGATAGCATAGGGTGTTTTAGCTGAGACACAGCCGAAGAAAGGGTTTCTGTCTTTTGCAGCACTTGTGAATTCGACAAACTGATTGGCTCGGACGATAAGTGAGGGAGAGAATAAAGACACAGAATATATGTTCTAGCCCAGCGTTTCTCAACCTGAGGGAGGCGTGCCCCCGCAGAACTTTTGCAGGGGGGAACGAGAAAAACTATAGAGCAATAGGGCAAACTATAGAGCAGGATGCATTTTTTTTTTTAAATCATCTTATTTATTCGCATTTTTACTCAAAGAATATCCATTTTCACTTAAAATGTTCATTATTAAAGATTAAAAATCTCAATGTATGCTGAAAAATGTGAGGGAGGGGGGGCACGACATTAAAAGGTTGAGAACCGCTGTTCTAGCCCATTCTAACGGAAACAATAGTTTTTTTTTTTTTTTTTGTCTGGGAAGGTTGAAAGTTTTTAGTCTTATTTGTTACTGTGTCCATGTGTTATTGGAATCTATGATTTAACCTTTTGAAACAAGGAGCCCCGTTATTATCCAGTTGGCGTCTTGCTTGAAACTCCGTTTAACACATGGAAAGAAGATAATAAACGACAACCACTAAAAGAAAATAGACCAACACCAAAATTGTCCATTCATAAGAAAAAAGCAGGTTCGTCTCAGCATGGTCGTAGCTTCCATTTCTCAAGATATGCACTATTCTCGTGGCTATGGGGCAGTTTTTATTTACAAAAAACTGTTTTGTTGGCCGTGTTTAATCGTTGAGATAAAAAAGACCGTTTGGAATGGTACTGGATAGGATGGATTAACCACTATCACACGAGCACATAAAACACATGAAAGCTCAATCGAGCATTTAAAAATTCTTTAAAATTTAAGGAGTTGATAAGAAGTGGGAGCTAAATTGCTGACGCATTAAAGGAAAACTCTTGACTTTATATTGCTGAATTTATCAAGAAGGTAAGCCTGAATAGACGCTTCATGCAATTACCCATCAAAGCAGTATTGTTTTTAAGTAAGCAAGAACTGGCATTAACCCTTTAACGCGCAGTGGTTTCGCTCTGAGACCACCAAACTGTTGACGTTTTGACTGTTGAAGGTCACGAAGAATAGATTGGATTTCTATAAAAATAGTTGCGGGTGACAGCTCCACAAGAATCCTTTACTTTTTAGCACGTCATTTCCCGTAAAAAAATTGTCACGATTATTTTTAACACCACTGACATCAGCCGAAAAATGGAAGAACGCGAGAACAGCTGGATAGATTGCCCAATGCTGAAAAAAGGGCAGCCGTTGCCATCGCTCGACTTAACTACCAGCAAGATGGCGGACGATCGAAACGTTCATCGCGTGCCAGAGATCTACAGACGCTTTTTTTGACCCAGCTGGCTGTGCGCGAGCACAGCCAGCTGTCGTCAAAAAAGGGTCTAGATCTGTGGCACGCGATGAACATTTCGATCGTCCGCCATCTTGCTGGTAGTTAAGTCGAGCGATGGCAACGGCGCCCCTTTTTTCAGCATTGGGAAAGGGTTGCACCTCAAAGGGTTAAGAGGACATGGCGAGCGAGAAAATTCTTTAAACATGGGGAATTTTAAAGAGCTTTTAAAATTAATGATATCTGAATTAAAACAACGCCCTTTTATGAGGACATCACTGACTGATCCGCAAGTTTAAAAGAAAAGAGGATTGATTTGACTTATAAAAAATAAGTAAGTAATTTTTTTTTTTTTTCTTCTTCTTTCTTTTCTTCTCAAGTTATCATTACAAAAGAAAATTCTCAGGAAACTTCGAATCAGACACGGATTAATGCAATTTGGAGGATAGGAGTGGTTGGTTGAAATTTATGTCCATTTTATGGAAGTAAAATAGGATCTCTTACATTTTTTATGTAATTTCTTTTTTTTTTTTTTTTCCTGGATGAGAGCTTAATCCGCCAGCTTTCGAATTCAGTAACAAAGATTTTCCATTCCTAGGGGGGGTGTCATATGTTTCCGGCTGCACTAACATTTTTGACCACGGGCCGCCACTGCTGGTTTGGTGCAATCTGAAAATTGTTAAAGTGTTCATTTCTTGAACTTAAGCGTTCATTTCTTGTAGTCAGACACATACATCCAGATCAATGGACGTCATGAAGTCGCGCAATTTAACTCGCAAAAAGGCGCTTTTCATTTCTAAATGAATCCGTAATTCCCTAATGGTTTGTAAATATCTTTAATAACTATAGATAATTTGAATTAGGAAGGCCAGATAATGATTATACTAAGCAATCATTAAAAACAAAAACTTGCAAGTGCGTAAAACAGCCAGCTATAAACTACAGAAGCTGCCATTATTTATGCTGACAGTTTTCACCAAAAAGCTGAAGTCTAGAATTATGATTGTGAAATAATTATCAAATATAACACCCACATTGTAGGATAGGCAGTGAAGTTATTTTGAATCCCTTTCTTACCCCCAACTGAAAGTTATGTTAGATTTTTGTTGCTACATTAGGTGAAAATAAACATCCCAGAGGTGCCTCTTTTTGAGTAACGCGAACGAATGAAAACAGATGAAATGAATAAGCGATGACTGTCACTCTCTGATTCTGATAAGCATTCAATTAGGAAAAAAGTAACTTATTTTTAAAAGGAAATTTTATATCGGGTTTCATTTACAATAAATGTCTGATTGCGTTGCTTGGAATTTTGTGAAGGAACAGTTATACATCGTGTTCAGGTAACGGTCGTTTCAATCGATCGTATTTTTGTTATAGTATCATTTTAATAGAAAGCGATTTGTAAAGGGGCCCATAAAACGATCGATAATCTTGACTACAATGATACCAGTAACGGAAGGGGCAGGGGGAATAGCAAGTTTTTGAGTGAAAACTTGGACATACCAGGGCAAAGGGGTAAAAAGGGATGCCAATTGCTGAAAGGTTGTCGGGCGTCGTGCTTTTTAAAGAGTCGTAGTAGGGGGGCACAACAAAGAAATACTTTTGACAAACGCAAGGTAGTACTTACATGTTAATTCAAGGAAGGCTAAATGTAGCATGCACGGATCCGATATTGATACCGGGACAAAGCCACATATTCCGCCAATCACCGTCCTCAGATGAACGTTAGTGTGTTCTGGATGGTTCTGGAAAAAAGTGTTGCCGAACTGGTTGCTACGATGTGACGTAGGTCGGTCGACCTACGTCACATCATACCAACCTGGTAAGCTCTAGCCTTGCGCCGCTTCAAAGTGAAGATGAACTAAGGATAATGGTTTAATCAACAATGAAAAAATGGTCATTCTGCTGATTTCAGATCTCTTGGCTGACGCCGATGATACACAATTATTCTTCATTAAAATTATAAAAAAAAAAAAAAAAAAACGGACCAATACGGACCAAAATAGGCTAAAACGGACCAAAACGAAACTGGCACCAAAAAACGGACTTTTAGGGAAAAAAGGGACCAAGTGGGAACCCTGTTGTTGATTAAAAATCTCTAAACTATTTTAACTTATAAAAAAAATTAATGTAACTTAAAATAAAACAGTACTATCTTAAGTAAAACAGAAAAAAGATACTTAACAAATATCTGGGGGGGGGGGGGGATTAGAGTTATATTAATAAATTATGGTTAAAAAAAATTTTACTTCTGCCAATATTTTACAAATAAACAGAACATTCTAATGTTTAAATTACATATTTATGCAACATTATCAATATACATATTTTTAATGTAGTTTTTGTAAATTATAATTCAATACATTAAAATTGTTTTAATGATATGCAAAACATGTTTGTAATTTATTGCTTCATATGAAATTGTATCTAAAAAAATTACTAAGAAATAAAAACGTATCTAGGGCCGGATATCTGTATCCAGCAGTCTAAGTAGCTCCGGATATCCGATATTCAGCAAAATCAATATCTTGTGCATCCCTAACAGGGTTCCTACAAATTTCACAACTTTTGTTTCCCAGACATCTATCATGCTCTTCCCTGACTTTATCTAGCGTGCTTTCCCAAATTTTGCATTTCTATTTTTAACATTACATCCTTTAATTAATAACTTTTTATATATTTTGACCCTTTTTTTACAAATAATAAAATTAATATATACAACAATCTTATTTGGCATCACTGGATTCTAACAAAAACCATGTTTGATAATAATTTAGGATAAAATTAAGCATATTTCAACTGCACAAGATATGCTCATAAAGGACACATTTTAAAATTATTTATAAGGTTAAATGAGAAAATGAAAATAAAACAATTTCTATACTTAGGTTCTAACAGCAAGTATTTTCTTGATTTTGCCGCAAAATTCAATTTTTCTTGCATTTCCCTGACATTTCTTCAATTTCTGCTAATTTCCCTGACTTTTTCCTAAATCCCTGACTTTCCAGGTCTGCAGAAACCATGCCTAATGAATATTGCGAAACATTAAAAGTTTGAGAGCCCTCAACCAATGATTAAGGTAAACTAGACATGGATTGGCAATAGCTTGCTATTAGTTTATTTTAACTTTTTGACATTGGCTGGGACAGCAGTTGTCCTATAGAATGCTTTAACCCTCTGAGCGTCTTGGAAATGGGCAAATAATGTAAAGTTGTTTTCACTGTAAAATTTTCATGCAGCTTTAAAATTATTTAAAAAATAAAATTTTGATAGGTAGATTTGCAATTATTAAAAAGTTAACTCCTAAAATACCTATAAGCTTTAATATCGAAATATATTTTATGATGGCTTGGTGTTATAAATAATTTAAATTATAGATGCATTGCAGTGAAAACTGGAATGAAGTGGACGGGATTTTACGTCTCAGCCGCTTGGAGGGTTAAACCAAAAGCCGGCATTTGGGTCTACTGCTGTCTCAGGGGTTCCTTCCCTATTCTAACAGGTGTACTTTTCTCAATGGGAAGTTTTACAAAAGAACATTTCAACGAAAGGGGTGATAAATCTAGATTCTGCAAAATATATTGCCACAGAAGAAATGTTTAGTGCTATGGTGTTGGACTCAATAGGTTAATCATTGTTTGAGGACGTTCAAAGAACCGGCAATAGCTAGCTGAACCATCCAGTACCAGTATCTTTAAGTGTATCAGCATATCGAAGACTTTGTGTTTATAACTGAGTTTGATTATGGCACCAGTACCCCAAGTATCTCTGTACTGATGCAACATGTGTACAGAGGTCGACAAGTGGCACATTGTTAAGTCCTGTTGAGTAGAAAGTAACGCTCACAAATGTCGGTCAACCCACTCGCCAAAGGGTGGTTAAAAATCCCTTATTGGCTGGTAAAACTTAGGTCCACTTGCCACAATGACTAGTGATGCTCAACAGATAACAACAAATTCAAACTGTTTCATCCTTTATCATGGATGTGGCTAGTTGATTAATGTAAGTGGCTGGTAAAAAATAAGCCTTACCAGCCACCATGACTGGTGTGAATTTTTCACTTTGGAGAGGGTTAGTAGAAAGTATTAAGAATTGCGCACATGATTTTAACATTATCTCCAATGTATGGTATTTGAACATTAGGCATTACATTCTTAATGCTTTGCAGTTTTTGAGCTGGCCATTTACTGCTTAACTAATTAAATTTTTCTCACCAAATATGTCTTGTTAGAATCCTCCATAGAGAATTGTGTTTGTTAAAAAAAAAAAAAAAAAGCCATTTGGGGTACTAGACTCATTTCTTTTAGAAGCTTTAAACAATCTCAAGCCTCTGTCAATTATACTATCCTTAAACTTGAGATATTCTTTAATATTCACATCTTTTTTCAATAAATGCATAAAAATATTCACACCATTTTTAGAACCACCAGAGCAGGATCCCAAATATACTCTGTTGTTATCGCCAATATAATGGCTTTAACCAATGGCCTTCCTTGCATGGGCGTCGAGAAAGGGGGTCAAACGGTTCAAAATGGGGGGGTCAAAATGTTCTTTTCATGTTTCCCTTCATATCTCAGTGTTAAAAAGAGATAGCCGAACAATTCTTGCTTTAAAATGTAACTACACAGATACCTAAAAGTTGTTTTCAGGGTTTTTTAGAATTCGCACCCAAACAGGCGTAAGGGTCCAAAACGTTCTTTTCACATTTTTCTTGATATATCGGAGGAAAAAAAGAAATAGCCTTAAAATTGTTGCTTAAAATTCGTTTTCTGGGTTCTTTAGAATGCGCATGAAAAGGGGGATAAGGGGCCAAAACGTTATTTTCAAATTTGCCATCATATCTCAAAGGGAAATGGAGATAGTCATAAAATTCTTGCTTTAGAATGTAGCGAACAAGAATGCCTGAAAATCAGTTTGAGGGTGTTTTAGAATTCGCATGTAACGTTCTTTTCACATTTCCCTTCATCTGTTAGAGGAAGAAGATAGCCTGAAATTCTTGCTTAAAAATATAGTAAACACAATCATTTCCAGGTTTTTTTTAGAATTCACATCATAATGGGGATAAGGGGGTCAAAATGTTATTTCCAAATTTTCCATTATATCTCAAAGGGAAAAAGAGATAGCTACATTTTAAAGCAAGAATTTTTTGGCTAACACGAATATATAACAGTCATTTTCAGAGTTTTTTAGAGTTCAAACATTTTCATATTTGTCTTCATATATCGAAGGAAATTGAAGATAGCCATAAAAAAACTTTCATTGGGATGTAACAAACACAATTTCCTAAAACTCTTTTTCAATTTTTTTTTTTTAAATTGACCATTATAAAGGATAGTTGACAAAAAAAGGTATTTTTCAAGTAATATTTAGCTCTTGAGTGCTGTTAATTTTAGGACATTGTCTACCTGGTGAAAGGGCGAATCATGTTTCAAGTGTTGCCAGATTAAATGTGTAAAATCCCCAAGATCCATTTTTGAAGATTTATCGCCAAAGTTAGTATAACAGAAATAAGTCCCCGAAGCGATATCTTTCATCTTTATCGAGTGCCCCACCACTGGCCAAGCGCATAACAGGCTGAACTGGGAGACGGAAGGTACTTGATTCAAAACCAGGTCGCGTCTGCCGACCTAACCGTTCAAAATTTTCTGTGGTTTCTTCCGGAACTTAGCGTAAATATAGGTTAGGATCCTTTAGAAAGACCAACACGGAAGGCACCCCGCTCCTTGGTCTAGAGCGCACGTGTTGCTAATTGGCGGCAATACCACAACACAAACATCTTTGTCGAGAAATTGCGTAATCCTACTGTTTATTTAATTGGAATATTGGTGTCTATATTCGAGTAAATAAAGATGAAGTATAGTTAGAATATGTCTGGCGGGGATTAGGCGATTTTAATATAGATTTCAATTTTGATGACCAAGAAGACAAATGCGCAGGGAATATGATGCACATTCCAAACAGTATTTAAAAAAAATCAAGTATAGTTAGACTATGTCTGAAGAATATTCTAAAACAGTTTTTGTAGGTGATTAAATTCATATATATGAAGTATATTGTGCAATCAGAAGGGAACCCTTTTCTCTGTGCGCCTCCCGGTAGTCAGTGCTTCTCTGAAGCACTGAGTTTATTTAAAATTATAAAATATCATTACCCCTCCCAGACTGCAACTCTAGAACCACCCTTGTTTCATTCCCTTCCATCAATAACATGAAACAATATCAAATATCAACCCAAACTGATGATAGACGTATTCTGTATGGTTGCCAGTCACAACTACCACCAGAGGTAACTTCACTTTGGCGGTGCATCGCTCACTCTGGCGTCAGATTGTTCACCAATGAATTGTAAACAAAACATTGATATGTAAACAAAGCACTGTATACGGAATACAGTCCTTTTGTGAGATTTCCAGAAATTGATATGAAAACTGAGTGATTTGCAAATGCAGCACTTGAAATATATTATGCTTTCATAAAAATTAAGCATAATAACGATCATTTGCTTCAGCGATTAGATAAGATTAATGGGAACAGCCTTAATATGGTCCCTTTTTGCCGATTTTTTGATTTGGTGACAAAATCTTGTTGCCAACTCAAGTTTGCCTTGCTGATGCGAACTGTAAACAATATGGCGGATCGGATGGCACTGGTTTCCGAGATAATTGATCGTTGCCGTTAATTTTGCTATGATTTATTTTAATGGCTTTTAAATATTTTTATGAAAAAAAAAATTAAACAGATAACAAGCTTACATGTACATATAGGTTCGGTTTAATAAAATTTAATTACTTTTCTTTTTATGTGAGGGGGGCTGTGCCCCCCTCAACACCCCCTTTCTCTTTTTAGTAGATTAAATTAAATAATGCAAACAAATAATATTCTGCTGACAATACCTCACAAAAATAACAAATAAAAAAGACAAAAAATTAAAATATATTTTAGTATTCTGACAAAAGATTACGTAAGCAAAAGTAAAGAACTAGTTTAAATCATAAACAATGCTTATTTCATACCTTACTTAAAATCGCTAAATTATTGCAATAATAAAATCAAAATATCAAATATTATATTAATAACAAAATTATTTGTTGCTCCTACCCTTAACAAATAAACAAAGGAAATCATAGCAAATAAAAACAATGCTTATCACATACCTTGATTAAAATTGCTAAATTATTGTAATATGGAAATAATAAATTTAAATTATCTAAAATTATTTCACTGTATAAAATATTAACATAATTATTTGTTGCTTCTACCCTTAACAAATAAACTATCGAGAACGAAAATTTTAACCTGAAACGTACTATCAAAAGAATGTTTATTCATACAAAACTGTATATAAACAGTCAGTGTGAACCTGAACATCCATTTTAAATAATTAAATAATAAAATTTAGTGTAAAATAAAGCCATTAAAATAAAAACATCAAAGCACATTGTCATCGCCATTTTCCGGAAACAAACTGCCAGGTTTAGGTTTACCATATCTTAACTTCCGATCATCAAATGATGGAGGGGTTAGCATAATGGCATCCTTTATCATGCAAAGAAAAAGCCGCCAAAGCGACCATATTAAAGCTGTACCGATTAATGGTGTCCGGTGCAGTCCTTCAATTTGCCGCACCATTCTTTCTTAGTTTCAGCATTCTGCCGGTCCCTTATCTTTGTAATAAATCTTGAATAAAATCCTGGTAAAAAATTCTGAAAATTACCGATGCACTTATAAAAAATCATGAACATTACTGATACACAAACACATTACTACTTGGTATTTAACGCTTTAACTCCACTTGTTTGCTGACTTTACCTAATCAGAAGTGGCTCTTAGAAAAAATTCAGTGATTGACCGAATATATATTCACAATGATTTATCGGATTCTGAAAGTGATTTTAATTTTTATAGTGATATAGATTTTTCGAACTGTAATTTAATTGAGGGTTAATATCTTTTTTGTGATAACATCTTAAATTGTTTTTTCTGACAGCTTAGTTTCTCACAATAAAAATCTACATAAAAAATCTTTTCTAGAAAGCATAAATGCATATTTTAATTCTCCAATGTATATCGATTTAAAATATGCAAAAATAAATTTAAAAATTAGACAATTTTTGTCTACAAATTGAATAGTCAAGAGGGTTAATCATGGCCCACAGTTTAGGAAAACACAGTTTAAACACTTTTCTACTTACCTGTCAACATCTGGGAAAGAAAAACCAGTGGATTATATATTTTTCTCTCTTACACATACACAAGAGAAAAAAATATATTGAATAAACTTGGGATTATATTTTATTCTTATACACACTAAATTATGAAGTTTTAAATTAATAGTTTCTTTTATAAGTCTATCTAATGAGTTTCAAGTTCATAAAATGCAATTTATGTTATAAAAATTTTAAAACAGTAGAAATGCTAGAATTTTCAAGCGTGAAACCTCAACATTTACTTAAAACCACACAAGCAGTGATTGATCTAGAATTTTTTGAGAAGAGTAAAAATATTCCTGAACCTTTTTAGAAGGAGTATTTTCTTTTCGAAAAGAGTAATTAAAACAACAAACATTTATGCTGAATTTTCAAATGTATAATTAAATTGTGTTTAATACATAAATAATAACTGATTATATATCTAGATACATAGATGTCGATTCAACAAAAACTAGCACAATAATTGGATTTTTTTAAATTTAAAATCCGCAAATCATAATTAT
>JAWZYV010015813.1:0-49252 GCA_038373885.1 Cheiracanthium punctorium
AACAATAACAATTTTCATGTTCTGCGTTTGCAGAATTTACCATGATTCAGACTGCAGGGATGCAGAAAATGACCCCAAAGACGGATTTTTACATATCCCTTCTTTTTTCAACTTTTGAACCCTCTGAAGTCTTATTTCATGTCAGTTTGTTTGTTTGTGTTGTGATGGCAACGCTAAGGGTGGGCGATCATCCTAGGATGAGGGGTTATCTTAAAATGTAATTTTTAAAAATATAATTCCCAAATTTTGTACATCACCTCATTAGTGTATGGGAATGCTTTTGTACGAGGGTCATATAAAAATGTAGAAAGTGTAACTTTTTGAAAATTAACGAGAGGAATTTTTTTAACGGAGTCTTACTTCCGACCTCATTTTGAACACTTTTCTCAATTTACGCTGTCCACTTATCTCTAATAGATAAAGAATTAAAGCCCGTTACCACCTTTTTGGGACACCCTGTATCAGTCTGGTTTATAGTATCCACAGGTTCTGAAATCATCATTAACCAGTGTTCTGCTTCAAAAAAAAAAAAAAAAACAACAGTGGTCTGCTTTAAAAAAGAAAAAAAAATCACTGTATTTACGTATACTATTTCTAAGCTAATCTAAATTCATCAACGCGGGTTTCGAAGTTTATAAAGCGAAACAAAACAGTCGTTTGAATATCAAATCAATGCTGTACAGCTTCTCATTTCCATAACCCTAAGAATCTGCGCTTTATGCCTTTGGAAACTATCTTGGCGAGTAATCGCATCGTTTGGATTTTTTTTCTTTTTTTTTATGGTCAACGGATGCAAATAATCGGTACTTATTTTACCGTCGATAATTCACGCCAACAAGTTTTTTCGCCAAAGGATTGCAATGCACTACATTGTAACAATGAATCTGACGTATTCCACACGCACACGAAATCGCTCTTTTTGGCTGACTGACTGTAAAATACATAAGTACCAAATAAGCTTGTTTTGGTCGGAAGTATGATTTTTTTATTAGATTCAATGAAGAATTTACCCGTATATTTTAAAACTAAAAAGCGATTAACTGTATGAACTAGTGTAATTACACACTGTACGCCGTGTAAAGATAGGAAATAGATACTAATAAAAAATAGTGTTATTCCATTAGTGTTATGCAACAGTATCAAGAGAGAAAAAAATAATTACAGAGATTTGAACTTATACTTTACTTATATTAGACTAATACTATATTAAAAATGTCAAAAATTTGTTACAAATGATAGTTATACGTACCAATATAGACTAATCACCACCAAAAAACTTCTTCAGTTTTTTTCGTCTCCTATTCTTATGAAAACAAACATGGCGCCTGCCGGTAGATACTCGGATGTTGCCATCGCTCGACTGTTGCATGAACAGAGCGCATGCGCCAATTTTCATCGGCTGAATGCTGCTCGGCCGTTATGCGGGCCGAAATTTCTTTTCAGTTCAGCGTATTTTGATCAAATTTAGGCATATGGCCCGATAACTCAGGCCGGATATCGTTCCGAGCATCGTTTTATGGGTACCGGACCGATCAGTGTCTGCCGCACACATAACAATCATCGTTTTTAGATGGAATTCCGTGTCTGGGCCGAGTACCGAATTTCGGTGAGCGATGAGTTGCGATGAATGCCGGTGGTTGGCCGAGTAGAAACTGGGAATTGTTTCTTGTAGGGTAGCGCCACGAATTATATCATCTTTACGCGCTGGCAAATAGGCATAGTTAACGTCTAGTACCAAATATGTCTACTGGTAGCAAATACTCCAGCTGGACCGAGCCGCCTTTAAAAAATCTGCACTTCAATTATTTTTCCTTTTCAAGATACTGGGTTCCAGCATTCTGGAACTCGAAGCTTAGATTCACCGTACTTGGAAAGGTACTATTTTGCATGATCATTCTAATGCCAAGATGGTGCTTTTAAAATCAATTACAATGAGTTATTCAGTTTTATAAAAACGAATAGTCGCTCATTCTAAACTCCTGTGGTCTAAGCGAACTTACTATTTGAAAATTGTCAACTTTGTGTAACACACTTTGAGTTATTTATTTCATATACTTTTTAATTTGGCGTAAAAAAGGGTGTCATTCTACATCATGCTTGACAATTTCACGTGATACTACATACTTGGAAACGCTTTGTTGCAAAAAAAAAAAAAAAAAAAAAAAAAAAAATGATTTCATGCCAAATCTGGCAACCATTCTATTTATTTTTTCAGTTTTTTATTAATATCTTCTAAAATAATTCGATTTTCGAAATTTAAGTCAGCTTATCACGTTCCTCGGAATTTTTCGAATCTGTGATCACCTTAGTCGAAACTCAAATCCCTACGGTTTAGGAGGAGATAGCCCAACAAGCTTTGACAACGGCGACAGCGGCCGTTACTTTTTTTTTTTTTTTTTTAGAATAGGGAGCAACAAAAGTGGAGCTAGGTAATATAGCAAAACTATTTTAAACGAACTTAAATCGCAATTTTCTCTTCACAGCCTGATAACCGTGACTTTAGTATGACGTAAATGTCACTTGCGACACCTAATTTTGTCAAACAAATGATTAACCTTTTTTATCCTTGGAAATGAAATGGAGCTGAAAATAGCGAAAAATCGCTTGAAATTGGGGACACGGGTAGATTTTCAGATTTTTAAAGTAGTGCAGATTTTTTTCTTTGTTTTTACACATAAGTATGAAAATTTTCAAGAGGATCGAACAAACGGTGTAGATCTTATTAAGTTTTTGTGCTTAACGTTTTAATCTTTTTGGAGTAATGGTGGTAAAAGTTTTATCTTGGATTGGCTCAACCGGAATCGTTACAGAATCAGCTAATCAGGGATCAGTTTAACTATATACCAGGATTTATCCTACTCGGTTCTCCCATATCCCATCCGATACAAGTAATCGATCGCATTACTTGTATAGGATGGGTTCACTTGATCGGTTCATCTTGATCGGTTGGCTTTAATTAATAACTGACAAAATCTTAAAAAATCTTAATAAAATCTTAAAGCTTGAAAATCTTAATAAAATAATTTTAATCGTGTATAAGTGAAAAGTGTGCACAAATAATTTCAGTGGCAGGTAGCAGGATTAGCATTATTCTCTCGCCCCAGATTTCCATTTCATTTTTACACTCCGAGCATGTACCCTGTAAGGGAAGCATTGTAATCATGAAAAAATTCGACTTTGAGATTTTGATGTATTTACGTTTTGAGGTCTTGTGAATTTATTTATGCTATTTTTGCGGTGATATATATATATATATATATATCAATGTGTGTATGTGAGTGAACGCGATAGCTCCTAAACGAACTATCGAGTTCAATCGAGCTCAATTTTTTTATATGTGCCATAGACCACCGTCGCATGACTGGTATTGATTTTGTTGTGTATAGGACTTATAGTTTTTCTAGAGGGTAACAGACGATAATTCTTTTACATTATGGCCTATAAGCGGGAATTCTTGAAAGTACGCTAGCGTCTGAATAGTACATTCGATAGAGTGCAAATTGGGAATTTACAATACACGCTGACGTCAAACAACCTGTGTAGATTTTGGTGTGTCTAGAGCTGATAATTGGTTCACACGGTTCACAAAAATAATTCTCATACATTACGGCCAATGGACACAAATCATTTAAAGTTATCTAAAGGGTGCATTCAATTGAGCTCAAAATAGGTACGCATATTATACGTCACTGTCTTAAATAATGTATGAATTTCAGTGTATGTACGGTGTATGTTCAGTGTATGTAGTTCAGTGTATGCTTACAACTTTTTACAGGGCTACAAAAAATATTCTTATACATTGCGGCTTAAGCACTCAAATTATTTTAAGTGCACTAGCGCCTTAATACTACATCCGGTTGAGTGAAACTTATTTAAGCGCTTGGTAAAAGATCAAGTGTTCGGAAAGTAGAGTAGTGTCAATCCATATTTTTTGTTTACAGTTACACAAAAGAAATGTTCTGATGCAAATCAAATTTCTTATTTTCAGTTTGTCAAAAAATTTTTTATTATCTAGAAAATTAGCCTAGCTGAAAAAACTTACAGGCATAATTTATCTTTAAAAGCGTCTCGGTATAATCTTCGTTTATGAGTGAAACTATTGAAATAAAGGAAGGAAATCAGAATTTACTCTAAAAAAACTTTAGAAAATTCAGACATTCATTGTAAACTTTAAGAGTAATATGTTTTCCAAAATATTTGAATGAGATTTTTCTTTAATTTTATTTAATAAATTTACGTCCAGTCTGAAGAGAATATACTGAAATATGTAATGCTTATTTTGACAAAAATCACCAGCTAGAATTAAACATGACAGGTTATTGTAGTGAATTTAAAAAAAATGCAAGCGAAAAGACATGATTAATTATTTTGTGTAATGATGTTCTAGAAATGCAAGGGATGATAAGGTAGTTTCTTTTTATTCATTCAGCTTTTATAAGTTATCACTAAATGATGATACGCCTTTGTTCCATAAAACACTTCTTCGGAATAGAAATCTATATTAAAATCGCCTACCAAAACTGTTTAGCCATTTTCGCCAGGCATAGTCAAGCTACACTTCACCTTTATAAATACCATTTGGAAAGTGTGTTCACTATTCTATAAAACACTTCTTCGGGAATTAAAATAAATGGCCTAATGTAGGGAAACAGGAAACACAGAATCACTAGATTATCACGAGACTATCAGTTTGGCAAACACACGTAACTACTATTCTAAATTGTTATAAAATCAGTATTAAGTCAGTTCTCGATATATGTTTTCTACGGATAGGTTAAAAAAATAAAAGTTCGTTTTAGATCTTGTTGTTTTTTTTATAAATTTATTACTTTACAGATCATTAAAATAATGACAATAGCTGTCAAGTACTGAACTCTCAAAAGTAGTTAAAACTTGGTTTCTGAATGTAACTATTTCTAAGTATCTACTGATAAAATATAAATTGAGCATTCAAAGCAGGCCAAAATAATTTAATTATGCTTAATTAGCTAAAATAGTGCAATTAAACTCAGATAAGCAAACGCAATAATTTAAAGTAATATACAGATACATACGCGAACATAATATGTGATATTTAATAATTATTACATACTAAATTTGAGTCATTGCCTTCCCACCCTGGTTTTTATCAGTCTTGTCGGTGGCCTGTCAAAAGCCCGTTTATGCGGGTAAATCGCTCAATCCTGGTTATAAGAGGTCGATAAAAATCCACATTCAACTAGCCAGAATACTGACAAACCTCGTTAGTAAGTCACCTGTATAAGACATCGCCCCACATAATACATCGTCCGCCATCTTGCTGGTCGTTAAGTGGAGCGATGGCAACGGCTGCCCTTTTCTCAGGATTGGGCAATTTATCCAGCTGTTCTCGCATTCTTCCATTTTTCAGCCAATGCCAGTGCTGTTAAAAAGAATCGTGACCATTTTTTGACGGGAAAGGACGTGCTAAAAAGTAAAGGATTCTCGTGGAACTATGTCAACCGCAACTATTTTTATAGAAATCAAATCTATTCTTCGTGACGGGCAACAGTCAAAACGTCAGAGTTGGGTGTTCGCAGAGCGGGAACACTGCGCGTTAAAGGGTTAAAGATGGGTGTTTTCTGTGTTCCCAAAACTAGAAGAATAGGTCACACAATTGAATCGGTGAATGCAGATACCACCTCAGTCACAAAAAGGAAATTTTTCAGGAGAGAGAAAAAACTTCATAACTCCTCCAAATTTTCAAATATTTAAACTTTTTTTTTCCTCTGTCATAACATGCATTTATGTTTCTGTCATGCAAATATTACCTCATTTCGACATCCATTAGGCTCAGGAAAATTTAAAATTGGATTCGGACTTATGCTGTTTCTGCACTCAACTGGTTTTGAGTCAGCTGAAAACTTGGAAAAAGGTCATCATTCAAATCAAATCAAATCAAATCAAATCACCATTTATTGTCTAACCCTATTTATGGTATACAAAAGTCAAGAACATGAATTTAGGAGAAAAAAAGTGCTTTGCTTGCAGAAAATGATGGAGATGAAAATCTAACATTGAAGCTGGAATAACTATTTTTTTAGAAAACCACCCCTAGGGCAGGGCAGGTGGCCAATAATAGTGTTAAAATAGATCATTCTCGACCATTGATTCATTGTCGTGTGTCGACCCTTGATCATTGTCGCCCATCGTTCGAAAAAGAAGCCCCGTATCTACGAAACTACTCAACAGACTAACGTCGTTCTTGCCCTCAACACGCATCTTGCCTTTCTAAGCTTATTTTCATCGAAAACGATTTTTCGCATTTTTGTGACTGAAGTGGTTTCTCCACTCACCGATTCAATTGTAGGTCACACAATTATGCGTGTTCAATGTTGAAGAATGAAAAACTATTTATGCTGAGGAATGTGAGGGGGGGAGGTGCCATCGTAGATTATCCTTTGTTGGGGTGCAGTGTTTAAAAGGTTGGGAACCACCGCTTTAAAAGAATGATACCTACCTGATAATCAAAACAAAATATCTGACAATAGAATTGAATCCATATGAAAGTAACTCAAAAATTTTAATCAAATTACACTTTTTTTTTATAAACACAGTTCCAATTGTCACAAAAATGTATATATTTCCCTAGTATCTGATAATATACATAACAAGTTTGTCAGAAAATCTTATGGGATTTTTTTTTTTTTCAATTTTCTTCCTCAAATTTTCAAGTTTTAGAAAGAGGGAACAAAATAAGTAAATATAAATATTTTTGACTGAAACAGTGATTTTCTACCTTTTAATATCTTTTAATAGAATGTAATGAGCTTTAAATCAATACGAAGTACTTTAACATTAAGGCATGTAGAGTAGAATAATTTAAATCTGCTCCCTGGCTCATTTCGCCCCACTAGTGTCCGAGCGCACAGCGCTCTGAATTGGGTGACGGAAGGTGCCTTGTTCAAAACCAGGTCGTGTAAGCTAGCCTAACCGTTCGGAGTTTTCCGAGGTTTCTTCCGAAACGTAGCGTAAATACGGGTTAGGGCCCTTTAGAAAGAGCCCCACGACGGCACACCACCATTTGGCCTACATCCCATGTGTAGATAATTGGCCGTAATCCCACAACACAACAAAACCCTGCCTCATATTTCGACTTTTGGTAGCCTCTTTGCCATTTCGAGAATCGAAAAAGTGAACTTTTCTGACTCCCGAAATGTTGCCCAGGGAGTACCACGTGGAGGTGGGCTACCTTGCAGAGCATTTCGAACAACCTGGCAGAGCACTATGAGAATGAAAACTGAAGAACCGAAGAATTTCCATCTTTAGTTCTGATATATTTTAAACCTCAATGAAGGATGGTAATGTAATATTTACAGATGTTTATAAAAGGTATTGCATTTCAAAGACTGTCGCTTTACTTTGATGATTTTGATTAGTTAGTGTTCTACCGTGGTTTAATGATAATATTATTTAATGCCCGTTACCCTGGATTGAAAACTAAAATCACGAGAACAGTCGTCGTTTAAGAAGATGAAGGAATGCAGGATATGCATCAAGTAGTGTTCTGAAATTTTACTCTTAAATATTCATTACTTCGAAATGCTCTACGAACACTCCCCTTTCGGCCACCCGCACTTCAACTCTCGATGATGTTGTTGAGAGGACTGGCGGTGGCCCGGTACCAACTAGGCCGTATAGGCAGACCTAGCGGAAACCGTTTTTCGATGACAGCGGCAGGACGGACGAGGAGGCAGACAAAGATCAGAAGAGTTGGCAAGAGTCACAGTTGGGCCCCTACAGGATGGCTTTTGCAGGGACCCTCGGGTAATCATAGTCACAGTTGGGCCCCTACAAGATGGCTTTCGCAGGGACCCTCGGCTAATCATAGTCACAGTTGGGGACCTTCGGGTAATCATAGTCACTTTTGGACCACCTCTACATGAGAGTAATTATCTCTATCTCCAGATGGTCTCGTTAAAAGTAGAGTGGTCTCTCGGGTTAAAACATGTCATTAAAGCCGGTATTTTTCAATTGTCGATATTACAAGTGATCACGGTTGTGATTCATTTGAAACTGATCTGACTTGTTGGCTCTGGAGAACATGGATGGTGATGAGATTCTGAAAAGCTCTATTAATAAAGCTGGCTAAGATTCATTTCGAACTGATCTGACTTGCTGGCTCTGGAAACACCGATGGTGATGAGATTCCAAAAAGTTCTATTAATAAGACTGGCTGCGATTCATTTGGAACTGATCTGACTTGTTGGCTCTGGAGAACATGGATGGGAATGAGATTCTAAAAAGCTCTATTAATAAAGCTGGCTGAGATTCATTTCGAACTGATCTGACTTGTTGGCTCTGGAGAACACGGTTGGTGATGAGATTCCAAAAAGTTAAATTAATAAGACTGGCTGCGATTCATTTGGAACTGATCTGACGTGTTGGCTCTGGAGAACACGGATTGTGATGATATTCTAAAAAGTTCTATTACTAAGGCTGGCTGCGATTCATTTGGAACTAATCTGACTTGTTGGCTCTGGAGAACACGGATGGTGAGGAGATTCCAAAAAGTTCAATTAAAAAGGCTGTCTGCGATTCATTTGGAACTTATCTGACTTGTTGGTTCTGGAGAATATGTCTGATGGGGAATATGGAGAGCGAAGTCTAGTTAGTTTCATAAGTGAGGAACAAAGAAAGCAAAAATGTATACTTTGGAAAGTCCTCAGACCTGCAATGAAAAAGAAACATTGATAAATATTTTAGTGCAATCATATGTATGAATTATCTCTAGTTTTATACTAGACTCACGTGGATTCGGGCGACTACAACTTGAAACTTTGACTATTCATACACGGAGACATTTACAGAAAAAAAAAGAACAATTTGATAAACATATATTTCATTCAGTTACTATTATTTAAAGTAACTGAAGAAAATCAATATCTGAATTCTTGATCGAATATATTTTATCGATAAAATATCAGTCGATATTAATTTTCTTGTATGAACTTTCGAACCTTTTTCGTGTATCGTCAGGGAGCAAACAGAAAAGCCTGAGATTCTCTACCGCATTAAATTTCCATGAAATCCCCCACCCCACCCCTTAGCATCGAAAATTCATATGCAGCGCCTGTGGGCTTTAATCGTACACCGCTTTCGGTTGTCACTATAGAATCAAATTTTCTAAGAATATCTGTTCAAGAAAATTATCGATGGCCACCAAAGTCATTCAGAAAAATATTCGTGAAATATGAAACATTGTGAGTATCGGAAATGCCTCACTCTTTCATCGATTTCTACAGTATGACATTTAAAAATCACTGAGGTAAATATACCTTACAGTCGCAAAATATAGGGCACCATTGAACGCACTCACACTAAAACGGCACTGGCGGGCTCAAGTTTTCTTTTACCTCAAGATTTTGGCCCTAATTAATTTGCAAGTTAACCGTAAAGTTTTAAGCACTTGAGCAGTAAACATTCCACGCAAATGTTTTGCTGCCTGTTTAAGTCAATTATTTACATATGCTACTCAATGTAATCTTAACTGCTAATTTTGTCACTTTAACCAACAATGTCTATGATTCATATAGACAAACCCGCAGAGCATTTGATGTTTAAACATCAAGCGCTATGATTCTGATGCTTTTATCTGCTGAAAATGAGCTTGTTCATTAACTCCTGTGGTAACTATGTTTCACATAAAAGATATTGGTAACACTTGTCCTCAAAGAGTGACATGTGCAACATTTTAAACAGTGTTTTTACACGTATTGTATGAAAGTGGCAAAAAACGTACACATATTTACAACATTCTGTACAACTATTTATACTTACAAATCATTCTTAAGTCGATGAATAGCTTTCGAAATACAGTTTGCAAAATTGAACCACCTTACAAAAACATTTTTCGATTTTTTATTCAAGAAGATCCATTGAGAAAGGACGGAAGTATCCAGCATAAGTTCATCCAAAGAGTCAAAGTGTTTCAGCAAAATTTTATCCAAATTATTGACGAATACTTTCTTGATTTGGAGAAATTCGCAATAAGCACTCATATAAGCAGATGGTTCATTTCGAACACCTTCCCTACTAGCAATTTTGCTCGGGCCATCATCGGCTGGCTACGTGGCCGGTGATAGCCCGAGCAAAATTGCTAGTAGGGTCCTTTAAAGCTTCTACTAGTTCGATTTCGAGCTGCAGGAAGCATGGGCGAAAGCTGTGGAAAATAATCAAGTATATAAGTTGTACTGTAAATAATTACTAGTCCTGCAGTGGACTGGCCGCTAAACTCCGTTCCCATAAGAACACGGCAAGTGAAGCAGCATCTGGCTTGGCCAGTGCTTGGGAAGGACTTCCCCCTCTCGGCCCGTCCGCTGTGGAACCGGTACGCTCATGGGAGCTGGTGCACGTAAAATCCGTCGTGGCTCCAAAGTCCTCCAAATTGTTAAACGATACCTCTGGGGGTGCCGATTTCAGGGGGTTGGTCCCTCCTCTGGAATGGGTTCAAAATTACGAGACCCCGAGCTAAGACGGACTTCCTCCCACTGGGGCTCATTGAAATGGAAGCCGCTCCTTCGGCCCATCGCCTACCTATATAGCGGGATCTGTCACCGCAACGCGGTTGCCAGAGGGCATTAGCAACAACAACAACATAATTACTACAGTATTTCTTTTTGGTAACTTTCTTTTAATAAAAGAGAGATTTTTGAATGGAGTATGAGGTTGGCCGATTACTTTCAATAAAAGGTGAGAAAACAGATTAAACCTGTTTATTTTTCCTCTGCAACCAACCCTTCTTCGTCTGTTTTTTACTCACTTGTACGAAGTAAAAGGAAGTATAGTGATTGGGAAATTTTCCAGTAATCACATTTTGACAGTGTCTGAATATGATAAATAATCAAAACTTTGTAAAAAAAAAAAAAACACATACAGAAACATGCACATTTTATGTGTGCTTTTAGCAACGCTTCAATTCTTTATTGTTTTAAACACGTCTCTTTTGAGTGTTTTTTGTAAAAGCCTAAATTTTTTTATGAGCTTTTGAATGACGTCTGAACGTACGTACGTTTATGCGTGTGTAATTAGTATAACTCAAAAACTATTACGCGTAGAATGTTGAAATTTTATATTTAGAACTGTTGCAACATACAGTTGTGCACCTCTTTTTATTTTTGGTTTCAATCCAATGGTCACACAAATCTGTGAACAGTCATTATTTAAGCCATGCCTAAAATCCCGTCAGTCGTTGCCAATGGCTCCTTGTCGAGAATCGATGAAATATCATTGGTGATTTTTCGCATCTGAAAGTTCACAATGAGGAGCATCGCGCATCCATACAGAAGGTGACCCACTAGACAGACTGCCCACAGCTGAGAAAGTGAAGCCTTTGCCATCGATCCATTTAACTACAAATAACATGGCGGTCGATCGAATAACCCATCTGGAGCCAAAGAGCTCAAGAAGTTTTCTGAGATATACCTGGATGCGCAACCACACAAGTTGAGTCAGTCACACGTGTTAGTGGTCATTTGCTTCATGATTCGTTGCTATGCGTCGCTAGACGGCGCTTACGTAGCTAGTACAGTGACCGCGGCTTAATTGGATCAGCCGCTTTATGGAATCCAATCTCAGAAAACTGAAAGGAATCACTCTTTTCAAAGCCTCAATGAAGGCCACCCCTTTTTCGAACCTGCCGCTTTATTGGATCAAAAATGGATGACACGAACGGGATCCAACTAAGCGGCGGCCACATGTATTCTAATCTGAGGGCCTCACGTTATTTCGCCCGAGTGCCGCTAGCCGATGGATTGTCCTGTATCACAATTTTGACACTTTCCAAGACGGTTCAAAAATACTTCTTACATTTCTTTTGATTTGTAAGTCAATTGAAAAAAAAGAAAAAGTTACTCGCAAAACTATAATAGGAAATTTATTTTACGCCCAAATACTTTTTTGTGCGAGAGTGTCAAAAAAATGTCCAGGTCTTACAGGGATATGGGGCTGTTTCTTTCTAATTTTTTGTTTTTTCTCAAACTGCTATGTTACAGTGGCCGCCGCTTAGCTGGATCCCGTTCGTGCCATCGGTTTTTGATCCAATAAAACGGGTGATTCAACAAAGCGGCGGCTTTGATTGAGGCTTTGAAATGAGTGATTCCATTCCGATGTCCGTGATTGGATTCGCTATAGCGGCTTATTCAATTAACCAGCGGTCCCTGTATTAACAAAACTGAAATAGGATATATGGCTTTTACTAATGTACTTTTGAGGGGGGTATACCTGGTCTACGCTAGTGGTAATGATTTTGGTTTGTTTGCTCCTTTGCCAGGAGAGGCCAGCTCATGTCACTGAATATATCGTTTAGAACTACATTCGCCTTTCTTGGAAATCGGTTGTTGCCAATAAACCTGAAAGTAAAGTCATGATCTTACCTATTCGTTTTATTCTTGTCCATTAAAAATGATTAACCCCAAATAATAGGGTGTATTCTGCCGCGGTCGGATTTGTGACGTCATTCGGAACTTGGACTAGAATGTAAACATTCGGTGTATTAGGTAACATTCAGTTCTATACCAGATATCCATACCTTCCAGAATACCAGCATACGTTAGAAGGTTGAGAATGACGTCAGTTAGATGGCTGACGAGAAAGACAGACTGTGGTGCTGACATTTGGTCACACTCCTGTTGCCCTCTCGCCACCCTGGGGGACGTGGCCATCTTACTGTGGGTACCAAGATGGCCACACCTCCTAAGTCACATAACTCTGCAAGGGCAAAAGGGGTGTGACCAGCACCGCAGCTTGTCTTTCTCGTCAGCCACGGATGTCATAAATCTAAACGTTCGCTCATACGATCATGGTAGAATAGAGTCCATGAACTTCAACTGAAATCTACTCTCAACTGAAAATTCTCTGTTAACCCTTTAATGCGCGGTGTCCTCACCGTGAGGACACCGCGCACATGAACTCACCCTGCAGCACGAACTCGTCCGGAACCATTGGCATGGAAGAGCAGAACCTGTTGACTGCTCGATGCTGAAAATTTACACACTGTTGCAGAATACTCTGCTATTCCTGGGTTCGTCGTTCTAAAGTGCAGTGGGTGTAGAAAGTTCTAGTAAAGAGTCCACTGGTCAGGATGAAATACAAACTTTATGGCTTCTAGAACTTAGTTGAACCATCCATTGTACAAAATTCAAAAGCACAATTAAACAGTAATGTGCTTTTAACAGTCCGCTTGGATCTGAAGCTTTCACAAATGCTGTCATTCTCTCACAAGATAAAACACTTCCACAGGCAAAATTCAGTGGAAAATGGGCAACGGATATCGTGCAGAATCCCTTAAGACACAGCAATGAAGAATTGATACACGGCATTTAGCAATTAGCTTCGTAAACAAGCGTGAAACACCGCTTCTATCACAGAGACACATCGGCAGCTCGTCCACACCCGACGGGAGCTCACTTCACACTGACTCGATCGGGGGCAGCCCGGTTCTTTTATACTTTCCGACGAGCATTCCAGAAAACTCGGGACCTCCATAACGAGTCCCCGAACAATCGCGTTTTGATGACATCACAGAAATATAGCTTGATTTTAATGCAGAAAAACCAACTTTACAGCCTCCATTGGGAAAATCACGCCCAATAACCAAAATGTCGCCCAGCTTGGCGACTTTTGGCGAAATATCGCCCAATAGGGCTCCAAAAAATAAGTCCCCAAAAGTGAAGTGATCGAAGGCCTACCACATATATTTCTCGAGATTTCTAAAACCACCATAGGAAAACAATGGGGAAACCAAAACCTCCGTATCTGCGGTTCTAGTGGACGGATTTTGATGTAACTCAAAGCAAAATTGAACTCTTTGAAGCGCAGACTACGAATTTTGAACTATTTTAAGCTCCAAAACAGCGGGTTGCCCCGAAAATTCGTAACAATACGTTGCCGTCATTCGATTTAACTACCAACAATATGGAATCGCTTTCTACAGAGCCTAAGAACCTTTTACACAACAACTGGCTGTGTGACACGTGACTGGCGATTCGATCCTAGAGATAGGAATAGGGAATGCAATCCCGATCCCGCGGGAACGGTATCCTGCGGGATTACGATCCTAATCCCCCGGGATTGATACTGAGAAATAAATTATTTTTTGTTACAATTTTACGCCACTTTCGCAATAAATAGAACGAAATTTTTTGAATATTCATGTCTCTTATCTAACAATAAACGAATCAATAATTTCAAATTTTAATTTTTATATATCTTCTTTTATATATATATATATTTATATATCTATTTTTATATATCTTTTTATATATATTTTAATTTTTATATTTTTAAAAGTTTTATTTTTTTATATATCTTCCAATGTGAGTCTGGATCAAACATCTAAATCTAAATTTTTTCGCAAACTTTCAATCCCAAATGAACTGAAACATTTCATACAAATTTATCTCTTAGTGAACAGTCACGAATTCATTATAAAAAGTTTTAATTTCAGTTTTTATTTTTTTTTAATGCACACATTTAATTATTTTACTAAAATTAAATCTAGACCAGGAAATGATTCATTGTATTGGTAAGATTTTGTACGTTGTTTTTTCAGCCAACTAAAAATAACGTGTGAATGTAGTATTTATAAATTGCATTTTTCTGTAAATTCCTGATTTTTAGCAACTAACATAACGAATACTAATACAGTAAAGCACCGTTTATACGTTTCTCATTTATACGACTTTTGCATTTATACGTCGCTTTCATGAAGTCCCGATTCATTCCTATTTATTTAAATGCAAAAATGATTCATTTATACGACGCCAATATCGTTTATACGTCGTTTTAAACTTTCCTTAACTTCAAAACTTTTGTCTCAATAGTTATTTTCCTGTTTAGAGAGAAACTTTTGCCAGTAAAGGATGTATGGAGGGTTGTACCTTTAACAACCTTCTTTAAAGGCGCATTTGACAATATTGAAGAGTTTAGAACTTGAGGAAAAAACATTTCATTAATTTAATTCAATCTGTAATACTCTGATTAAAAATCAAAGACAGTACATCAGATAACTATGAATGATTTATTAAATTCAAGGTCTGTAACAAAAATCACCTCATAATTGATTGGTATTCACTGTATATTACATCAATACTAAAAGTATATGCGGTATTTAAGATACAGTACAACGAAGGTACAAATTGTTTCACATTTATTTGATTTTTTTTTTAAATCTAGCTATTGTTTCTAGTGTAAAACTAGTATGAGGTAATTTACTAGTACCTTAAAAGAACGTATAATTATCCCAGCAAACACACACAGGTTCTCGTAACGTCTATTAACGTTCAGAAGACGTTTTCTGAACGTTAATAGACGTACAGAGAACCTGTGTGTGTTTGCTGGGATTATATTTACATAAATTTGAATTATTAGTGTTAAATCTGTAATAATCAAAGTTGTTTATTAATGTTTCATTTATACGTTTTTTCATTTATACGTCGTTTCAGATCGGTCCCTTGGAAGACGTATAAACGGTGCTTTACTGTATACTGAGACATAACTTAGTAAATCATACTGAAAATCATGATTATAATTTTCATATTTCTGTTAGTTATTGTATAAATTATCTCATAAGATTAATTATTATTAAAGTTAAACTTCATAGTGCTTAAAATCATATATATTTTTTCACGTTTTCGCCACACACAACCACCCACTTCCACCCACCGCGACCAAACTCCCTTACTTTCACCGTGAGGCCAAGGGGTATTTACCACCCCAACGGGAAGTTAATTCGAATTGGTGGTGAAAGAGAAAACGCTGTCTTTACAAACGAACATTAGCATTTTATATATATACTAGCAGCGAAACCCGGCGTTGCTCGGGTTAAAATACACCGCATGTTTAATGGTATAAAAGATATTTAAGGATCCATTTTTAACGTAGATAATATAGATTTCTATCTTAGATATTGAGAGACTTATTCGACTATTAAACATGCGATGGATAGAAAGTATTCCTGCTGATATGGCAACAGACGATAAACATTAAATTTTAATATTTTATTGGAGTTGAAAAACTGTTAAGTAACTTTGTTAGTGTTTGTCTAAAGTTCATGCTATTTGAATTCGTAGCTTATTGAGTCTAAAAAACGAAAGATAATGTTTAATACTAATGAATACACTGAAATGGTGTTACTTTACGGAGAATTTCATCGGAATAATCGAGAGGCTGCGAAGCAGTATGCTATAAAATTTCCGAATGACAATCACCCATCGCAATTGATCTTCACTCGACCAGACATTTCTAGAACTTTCTGGAATATCCCATATCGATTTTAACAGTTGCACACAATTTGGAACTTTATAGATCATTCCAGAAATTTTTAGAACTTTCTAGAACATTCCATACCGATTTTAGCAGTTGCAGACAGTTTGAATCTTTCTAGATCATTCAAGAAATTTTTAGAACTTTCTATATAATTCTGTATCGATTTTAACAGATGCTTACATTTTGGAACTTTCTAGATCATTCCAGAAATTTTTAGAACGTTCTAGACACATTCTAAATCGATTTGAACGGTTGCATACGTATTGGAACTTTCTAAAACTTTCTGGAAATTTTTAGAACCTTCTAGAACATTCTAGATTGACTGTAACAGTTGCACATATTTTGGAGTTTTCAAGGTCATTCCAGGAATTTTTAGAACTTTTCAGAAGTTCTCATGAGTTAGAAAAAGACAGATATATATATTTTTCACATTTTCGCCACCCACTTCCACCCACCGCGACCAAACTCCCTTACTTTCACCGTGAGACCAAGGGGTATTTACCACCCCAACGGGAAGTTAATTCGAGTTGGTGGTGATAGAGAAAACCCTGTCTTTACAAACGAACATTAGCATTATATATATATAATATATATATATATATATATGTAGAATACGAAGTTTAATCAGAGCGCAGATGCCTCACCCCTTCCTTTGAGACCCCCCCTGACGTGGGAGGTCACGTGATGTTTTGTTTTTCGTGGCTGGCGAATTTCGGAAGAATTGAGGAGTGGAGAGAGAGCGAAGTTGACAGAGACGGTCGGAGATATTGAACTGAGATGGAACTTTTTCATGCATGCCTGGGTGGCGTATATTCTTGTTCTTTTTTAAGCAGTGAATCCTGTGTGGATGATGTACTGTTTTCTTACCTAAGTGGTACCAATTTTCAAGCATACCTGTGTAAATAGAAGATTTATTAAATGTGTGTGTGTCCAAGTAACTCAGCCTCGTCATTGCGTAAATGTCCTGCTTTTAATTAGAAGCACATAATAGTAATTCATCAATTCATAGGGTCAGTATACGATCCTGCATATATATTAAGACTAGCAGCAAAACCCGGTGTTGCTCCGGTTAAAATACACCGCTTGTTAATGGTATAAAAAAATTTTAAGGATCCATTTTTTAACGTAGATAATTTAGATTTCTATCTTCTATCTAGCCTTATCTAAGTCCTCACTTGCAGACTGCTACTGGGAGGCCAGGGTCCATTTGGATACATAGAATATTTGATGCTGCTTAGTTTTTTGCTCGTGTGTTTTATTTCTTTTTTACCATTCCTTTCCTGCATTTGTCTTCCTATCTTGCCATTGGGGGAATAAAGTTATCGCATCCTGAGCATATTGATGCATGTGACGTGGACTTACCATCGACTGTAAATGTCGATGCAAGATGACCAAATTCCATCATTTATCATTGCATCTCTCAAATGCATGTATTCATCCGAACGCAACTTTCGTTGATTATGGCGAATAAATTCTAATCTTTCCGTCTCAATTTTAGCATGCATGTCTACAATAAACTGCTAAAATAACTGCCGAAAGTTTAATATATGGTGATATTCATCCTTTCTAGTCATAATTCGATAAGCATAAAATTGCATAGCTGATACTTTTTTGTTAGTTTCGACACCTGTAGCTGGATCGATTTGTTGAATATTGAAGTGATAACCATCCTCACCTTGCCCAAAAAATTAGCAGATACTGTAGTGCATCATAAGTACGATGTGTTTCATCAATACGTTGCAATGCATTACTTTGGCGTTGAATAATAATATCACAACGACTACATTCGTTATCAACAATTACTACGGCAACATTGTTCGCTTTAAGGGCATTGAACCTTCTTTCGTGTTGACCGGCTGGTGTTTTATCTGCTCGAATAACGATCTTATAATTATCTGCAGATATTTGGTCTAGAGAAGTCTTAAACACATTGATTAGTTGATTATGACGTAGACGCTGTAATTTTTGTATAATATCTCGTTGTAGTCCTTGAATGTTAGAGCAACGTTGGTTTGTTTCAAGTTCTTCGTTTCCAACAAAATATATAAGAAGAAAGTTTGGAGTTTCATTGGACATCGGTAGAAGTGAGCCTACTCGGTGATACAGTTGGCCTTGAACCTTAAAAACCGGGATGAAATTTTCTTCCTTGCATATTAATGAAGCTCCAAATGACGTCATTTGAAAACAACAGTTGTATCGATGTATATTTTGCAGAAAAGGATTAGAATCTGGTGTTTTTCCAGTCATATTTGCGAGTAATTGTGGTGGTGATACTTCTAATGCTGGTAAATTGACTTTACCACTCGAACAGCACATACCAGCAGTTTCGCCTTTAAATTTCCGTGCATGACAATACTCGCATATCGTATCCATTTTTCCGATGATAATATTTGGATGTTCACTGTATTTTTTTTGCAATCATAATAGAACGCCCGAAGTTCTAAATTCTCATCTTTACTTGTAGCAGCTCGTTTTTTGCGTAAAGTAGCCATTCTTTCTTTACTTCTTCTATTTTCCACTTCACGTTGATCAACAGATTGACGATTTGTAAGTGTTCTCATTTAATATGTGCTCTTTCTTCTTCCGTTAAATTTTCTCTATTTTTTTTTTTTTTTTTTTACTCCTTTACGAATATTTGAAAGCCATTTCTCTCTTTGTTCTTCTGTTTCAAGTTGACTTGCTACTTTTCTTCTTTTAGAATCCACTTGAGGTTTTGTAAATACTTTTTTTACGCCTTGGCATTGTGTGTATGTAATATAATAAAGTTATACAAAATTAATCACTTGATTGCTATTATGGTGTCGCTGACGAACGCTCTACAATATTCAGATAGTTTGTTCTTTTTCATTTGTCAAAATGACTTGAATTTGTTTAATTACTGTTCACTCTTAATTTCAGTTAATCTTGATTCGACTCCAAACACGATCAAACTGACGAAAAGTCACTGAATTTCGGTTTATATACCATAACACATCGAAATTGCTAGTTCCAGAACATTCTAGAATATTCAAATAATTTGTTCTTTTTCACTTGTTAAAATAACTTGAATTTACTTCAGGTAAAATGGTTCGCAGACGAAAATTGCTTGAGACTCAGTTTTCCTGTTGATATGGCAACAGACGTTAAACATTAAATTTAAATATTTTATTGGAGTTGAAATTCAGAAGTTCTCATGAGTTAGAAAAGGACAGATATATATTTTTTCACATTTTCGCCACCCACAACCACCCACCGCGACCAAACTCCCTTACTTTCTCCGTGAGGCCAAGGGGTATTTACCACCCCAACGGGAAGTTAATTCGAGTGGGTGGTGATAGAGAAAACCCTGTCTTTACAAACGAACATTAGCATTTTATATATATATTAAGATTCGCCACCCACTTCTACCCACCACGACCAAACTCCCTTACTTTCACCGTGAGGCCAATGAGTATTTACCACCCCAACGGGAAGTTAATTCGAGTGGGTGGTGATAGAGAAAACCCTGTCTTTACAAACGAACATTAGCATTTTATATATATACTAGCTGAAGTACCCGTTCTTCGCACGGGAATGAATGGACTTTTTGATATCGCGATTTGTGGTGATTACCATTGTAATAAACAGATATAGCAAAATGGATATCACGTTATATTGTGTCCAATAATCATGCATACCGAATTGCAAGGCAATCGTTTGTACGGTGCAGAAGGCCATGCGGCGTAGCGCAATCTAGTGGCGAGTTTTAGCAAAACGGATACGGCGAAAATATTCTTCGCATTCAGATATCGATGTATACGAATTTTCATGACTATCGGCTGGACAGTCCTAAACTTCATGTGTTGACGCGATATCTAGTGGTAAGTTATAGGAAAATGGATAGCTCCAAACTCTTCCCCGTGTTCAAATATCTATGTATACCAATTTTCATAACGATCATTTGCACAGTCAAGAAGTGATACACTGCAGGGCCATCTAGTAGTTAATTAAAGTAATGATTTGCTACAGCGCCGTCAAGTGGCGAGTTATAGCAAAATGGATAACGCCAAAATATTATCATTGTTCAAATAGCTATGTATACTAATTTTCAAAGCGACCGTTTGAATGGTCAAGAATTTGGCCTGCTGCAGCGTCATCTAGTGGCGAGTTAAAATAATAATGCATTGCAGTGTCATCTAGTGGTGAGTAACATCAAAAGGAACGCAGTTAGAATATATTCTTCGTGCTCAAATGTGTAAGTATAAAAATTTTTATGCCGATCGATCGAACGGTATAGAAGTTGATGCGTTGCAGCGCCATTTAGCGGCAAGTTACAGCAAAATGGATAGTGAAAAATATTCTCCGTGTTCTAATATTCGCGTGTACCAAATTTCATCGAAATCGGTTGGACGATATTCGCATAGCAAACGGCTAAACGGAATAGAATTCGACGTTGTGCTGCGGCACCAAGTGGCAAGTTAAGGAAAACGGATAGCATAAAAACCTTCTCCATCATAAAAGACTTAGGTGAACCAAATTTCATGGTGCAACGGTGCTCAACGGTGCTGGAGTTTTTCAACCTCATAAACACATACCAACATTCATTTTTATCTATAACCAGTGTTATTATATATACCAGTCTCAAATAAAATCCAGTTTCAAATCTAAGCCTCGCCAAAGTGCCAACATACGCCATTTTGCAAGAGTTTTTTCAGGGAATCATTCGAAGCATTGACTTAGCAGCAATCAATATGGGAAATGGTTCGACCGCCAAAGAGTAAAGCACGCATTTATTTGAAAAGTGGAATCCCTTAATACAGCCGAATTTTTTAAAATTATCAACTATAATGTGTTTTATTCATCGTTACTCCGATGTACTAAATGAGAATATTTCAATTTTCTGAAATTTGGCGGAATTCCCCCAACTTAAATCAATGTACTCAATTGGCGAGAATTCTGAAGTTAGATCGCTTGAAATCCCTTAATAACTGCATTATTTCTTCACGGATCATTAAAATTTAACGCTGTATTCTAATAAAACCTTTGCACTTGTTTTCAAAAATCTATTTCCTTAAGCTCTCAATAAATTGCGCCAAGCCGAAAACTGTGCAAACCGCTAGAACTCACTTACTCAAAATCGATATTTCAGCCACTTTATTTTTTCGCCAAACTAAAAAAATTTACACATTAGCCTCGGAAATCTTCAATTCTTATTGTTTTGCGTATAAAACATTTCATTCCTGCTCTGATTTCCCATGCACACGATATTATAATTTAAAAAAAAATAACCTTACGAATATAAACTAACAAAAAAAATCATTATTATTCTTTTATTTTTACTTTGAGAATTTAAAACATTTTATTCGGCAAAATCGCCACACATGGCAACCATGATCCTTATTTCACACTTTTTTCACTACAGGGGTTACAATTACGGAAAGCTTTTTGCATGGAGAGCATAAAAAATCTCTTAAATTCCGGGAACGGGTGGACTTTCAAAGTTTTAAAGTGGACTACGATTTATTCTATATTATTTTACATATCTGTGCTAAATTTCAGGCCGATAGGTCCATTTTTGTGGATTTGTATACGAATCAAATCCACAAACAAACAAACAGAATTTCATTTTTATTTATAAGACTAGCTGAAGTACCCGTTCTTCGCACGGGAATGAATGGACTTTTTGATATTACGATTTGTGGTGATTACTATTCATTGTAATAAACAGATATAGCAAAGTGGATATCGCGTTATATTGTGTCCAATAATCATGCATACCGAATTGCAAGGCAATATCGTTTGTACGGTGCAGAAGGCTATGCGGCGTAGCGCAATCTAGTGGCGAGTTTTAGCAAAACGGATACGGCGAAAATATATTTCGCATTCAGATATCGATGTATACGAATTTTCATGACTATCGGCTGGACAGTCCTGAAGTTCATGTGTTGACGCGACATCTAGTGGCAAGTTATAGGAAAATGGATAGCGCCAAACTCTTCCCCGTGTTCAAATATCTATGTATTACCTATTTTCATAGCGATTATTTGCACAGTCAAGAAGTGATACACTGCAGGGCCATCTAGTGGTTCAATAAAGTAATGATTTGCTACAGCGCCGTCAAGTGGCGAGTTATAGCAAAATGGATAACGCCAAAATATTCTCATTGTTCAAATAGCTATGTATACTGATTTTCATAGCGACCGTGTTCAACTATCTATGCATACCAATTTTCATAACGATCATTTGCACAGTCAAGAAGTGATACACTGCAGGGCCATCTAGTAGTTAATTAAAGTAATGATTTGCTACAGCGCCGTCAAGTGGCGAGTTATAGCAAAATGGATAACGCCAAAATATTCTCATTGTTCAAATAGCTATGTATACTGATTTTCATAGCGACCGTGTTCAACTATCTATGCATACCAATTTTCATAACGATCATTTGCACAGTCAAGAAGTGATACACTGCAGGGCCATCTAGTAGTTAATTAAAGTAATGATTTGCTACAGCGCCGTCAAGTGGCGAGTTATAGCAAAATGGATAACGCCAAAATATTCTCATTGTTCAAATAGCTATGTATACTGATTTTCATAGCGACCGTTTGAATGGTCAAGAATTTGGCCTGCTGCAGCGTCATCTAGTGGCGAGTTAAAATAATAATGCATTGCAGTGTCATCTAGTGGTGAGTAACATCAAAAGGAACGCAGTTAGAATATATTCTTCGTGCTCAAATGTGTAAGTATAAAAAATTTTATGCCGATCGGTCGAACGGTATAGAAGTTGATGCTTTGCAGCGCCATTTAGCGGCAAGTTACAGCAAAATGGATAGTGAAAAATATTCTCCGTGTTCTAATATTCGCGTGTACCAAATTTCATCGAAATCGGTTGGACGATATTCGCATAGCAAACGGCTAAACGGAATAGAATTCAACGTTGTGCTGCGGCACCAAGTGGCAAGTTAAGGAAAACGGATAGCATAAAAACCTTCTCCATCATAAAAGACTTAGGTGAACCAAATTTCATCGTGCAACGGTGCTCAACGGTGCTGGAGTTTTTCAACCTCATAAACACATACCAACATTCATTTTTATCTATAACCAGTGTTATTATATATACCAGTCTCAAATAAAATCCAGTTTCAAATCTAAGCCTCGCCAAAGTGCCAACATACGCCATTTTGCAAGAGTTTTTTCAGGGAATCATTCGAAGCATTGACTTAGCAGCAATCAATATGGGAAATGGTTCGACCGCCAAAGAGTAGCCAAAGAGAGTTATTTGAAAATTGGAATCCCTTAATACAGCCGATTTTTTTTTTAAATTATCAACTATAATGTGTTTTATTCATCATTACTCCGATGTACTAAATGAGAAGATTTCAATTTTCTGAAATTTGGCGGAATTCCCCCAACTTAAATCAATGTACTCAATTGGCGAGAATTCTGAAGTTAGATCGCTTGAAATCCCTTAATAACTGCATTATTTCTTCACGGATCATTAAAATTTAACGCTGTATTCTAATAAAACCTTTGCACTTGTTTTCAAAAATCTATTTCCTTAAGCTCTCAATAAATTGCGCCAAGCCGAAAACTGGGCAAACCGCTAGAACTCACTTACTCAAAATCCATATTTCAGCCATTTTATTTTTTCGCCAAACTAAAAAAATTTACACATTAGCCTCGGAAATCTTCAATTCTTGTTGTTTTGCGTGTAAAGCATTACATTCCTGCTCTGATTTCCCATGCACACGATATTATAATTTAAAAAAAAGTAACCTTAGGAATATAAACTAACAAAAAAAAAATCATTATTATTCTTTTATTTTTACTTTGAGAATTTAAAACATTTTATTCGGCAAAATCGCCACACATGGCAACCACGATCCTTATTTCACACTTTTTTCACTACAGGGGTTACAATTACGGAAAGCTTTTTGCGTGAAGAGCATAAAAAATCTCTTAAATTCCGGGAACGGGTGGACTTTCAAAGTTTTAAAGTGGACAGTGGTTTATTCTATATTATTTTACACATCTGTGCTAAATTTCAGGCCGATAGGTCCATTTTTGTGGATTTGTATACGAATCAAATCCACAAACAAACAAACAAACAAACAAACAAACAAATAAACAAACAGAATTTCATTTTTATTTATAAGATAAGATAAGACATCGAAATTGTTAGTACCATGACCCTTTAAATCAGAGGTTCCCAAATTTTTTTTTCCTCGTAGACCACTTACGAAATTTTACTGGTTTCGGTGGACCCCTGCTGCTACATTTCTACCATATTCCCAAATCTTGCCAAAAAATGTGGATGAATCCCATTTTTTTCACCCCTACGTAGACCCCTGTCTTGTATCCCGTGTACCCCTAGGGTACACCTGGACCACTTTGGGAATCACTGCTCTAGATTATTCAAATAATTTGTTGCTTTTTCACTTGTCAAAATAACTTGAATTTGTTTCAGGTAAAATGGTTCGCAGACGATAATTGCTTGAGATTCAGTTTTCCTGCTGATATGGCAACAGACGATAAACATTAAATTTTAATATTTCATTGGAGTTGAAATTCAGAAATTCTTATGAGTTAGAAAAGGACAGATATATATTTTTTCACATTTTCGCCACCCACTTCCACCCACCGCGACCAAACTCCCTTACTTTCACCGTGAGACCAAGGGGTATTTACCACCCCAACGGGAAGTTAATTCGAGTAGGTGGTGATAGAGAAAACCCTGTCTTTACAAACGAACATTAGCATTATATATATATAATATATATATATATATATGTAGAATACGAAGTTTAATCAGAGCGCAGATGCCTCACCCCTTCCTTTGAGACCCCCCCTGACGTGGGAGGTCACGTGATGTTTTGTTTTTCGTGGCTGGCGAATTTCGGAAGAATTGAGGAGTGGAGAGAGAGCGAAGTTGATAGAGACGGTCGGAGATATTGAACTGAGATGGAACTTTTTCATGCATGCCTGGGTGGCGTATATTCTTGTTCTTTTTTAAGCAGTGAATCCTGTGTGGATGATGTACTGTTTTCTTACCTAAGTGGTACCAATTTTCAAGCATACCTGTGTAAATAGAAGATTTATTAAATGTGTGTGTGTCCAAGTAACTCAGCCTCGTCATTGCGTAAATGTCCTGCTTTTAATTAGAAGCACATAATAGTAATTCATCAATTCATAGGGTCAGTATACGATCCTACATATATATTAAGATTCGCCACCCACTTCCACCCACCACGACCAAACTCCCTTACTTTCACCGAGAGGCCAAGGAGTATTTACCACCCCAACGGGAAGTTAATTCGAGTGGGTGGTGATAGAGAAAACCCTGTCTTTACAAACGAACATTAGCATTTTATATATATCTTCTATTATATAAATGTGAAAGTTTGTCTGTTTGTTTGTTTGTTCGTCCGGGAACTCCCCCCACACCGTCAGACCTATCGGCTTGAAATTTTGCACATACACGTGAAACGACATAGAATAGGCCGTAGGCTACTTTAAAATTCTGGAAATCCACCCGTTCCCTAATTTTTAACGATTTTTCGCAATTTTCAGGGTCGAAAGCTACTCAAATGTCAGATTTCAGCACATTCGTGAGCATGCGCCGAGACGGTTGGTCGCAGACCTACCGAAATTTGCATACGGCTTCACTAGGACAGATCCTAACACTCCTCGGAGCGATTTTTTCTATACTCGAATTAGAAAATGTTTTATTTTATGTTTTGTCCGATTTTTAGCGATTTTTCTCCATTAATACGTAATAACGCCGGTAATTACACTCGCAAGAAAACGATATTTACATCATCGGGTAAAGGAGGAAATTTTCTTTTAAAAACTGTTTGTTCGGACAGTGTAACATAATTTTCAGATTTTTGGGAATTTTTCAAATAAAATTAAATTTAACGCTGACTTTCGTAAAATAATTTAAAAACTGCTGCATCTTGAATTCTATCCGTCATAATTTTTTTATATTTTGTCAAATGACGGAGCATACATTTCGCCCTCTTTTAAAAGAGAAACCAGAGGAAAATATAAATTAGGAGATTTTTTACCAATTTTTAAGCAAAGAAGGATTTTAATTCCAATATCATATGCTTAAAAACTTCGGTATGATATCTTGCGGTTTGGTTGTCTTGGAGACAGTAACAATGATTAAAGTTGCCAGTTGAAAAAAATAAATAAAATTACTTTAAAATAACTGAGTTTTCACATGTGAAATGTGCACGATTTTGACGTCACGAGTTTAAAACCCCTTTCGAAAGTCAATCAGAATAACGGACTCACAAACAAAACATACGCCACGCATGAAATAATTCTATATTTTATTTTACGTTGCCAGAAAAAGAACTGAATGCTGTTTTTTCACCAGTGAATTATCCAGCATTATTTTCAATTGAGATTTTAAACGGGACACGTTTTCGAATCGCAGGAAATATATTGCGGTGTTAAACAGGACCTGATTATGCCCAACAGGGGGTCCCGGGCATTGATGAATTTGGGCCCCCCCCCATCTATTGTTTTTTTCCCATAAAATTTTGTTATAAAAACAAAACAACAACATTTGAAATTGCCGAAATTGCATTTCGAGCCGGGGGCCCTGGGCAAAGTCCCGATTTGCCCGTGCAATAACAGGACCCTGGTGCTAAATACGCTAATCTGACCAGAATTATGCGCAAAAATTTATGGAGAGCTGATTTAGTGGCAACCATAAAGTGAAATGATTATCGTTTATGCTAATGCGTAAATTGCAAAGAATCACCAAAGAGCAAAAGACGGTAGTTTCAACGTGAAGTCTATATCCGTGAAGTCTATATCCGCAGTAGTTTCAACAGAAAAGACTGTAACAGAACTTTCTTTTTTCTTGGAGATTCTGTTTTCTCACAAGTAGTTATTATCACGTTTCAGGAAAATGTTCTCTTCTTGCCTTGCGAAGAGCGGGTACACAACTATTTAATTTTAAAATAAAACGGTTCTCCACATCATATAGTATCTAAGGTATTAATGGCATAACTTAAATCTAAAAAAGAGTATGATGAAAAAAGAGTATAGAAATGAGACATTTTGAAAATTAGGAATTTTCACTGCAAACCGTCACGCTTTTCTTTTCTAATCGCGAATGACACCGACATAGTTTTTTGCCTCATAATATTAACAAGGGTCTCGGGTCAGTACTTATACTAACTTTACAAATAACTAATGAGTAACTTTACGCCAACGAGTTAAATCATTTTGCTTATTTTTAGATTCCAAATCACTTGAATCAATTCAAATTATACGAATTCACGAATTATTCGAATCACTTGAATCAATTCGAACTATACATGTAAGAAAAAGTTTCGTTCCCTACCGTGCGGAGAACGGGCACGCAGCTAGTATTAAGATAAGATTAAGATTGAGTTTTTAATTTCTACAAAAACTGATTTTGGGTACATTTTTTATGCCATTTTTCTTGTGACGACCGCTTCTCCTGCTGAATTGAACAACTGCAATTAAAAAAAATAATTATTGACTATTCATGACCTAAGATTGGATAGTTAAATCTATTGGGTGTGGGAATTGTTCAGAATATACATAAATGTACATAAGAGAAATCTTTATTGTGCTTAACAAGTGTTATTCATTGAATGAGCTCTCTCTTACGGAATTATACTGCTGTATGCATTTTGAAAACTTCCGTTCTGTTAGCGTACAGCAATATACTCAGTGACACTTTGCAAAACGAAAGTTTCCTCAAAAGTTTCAGTTAGTGGCATGGGCACCGACAACATAGGGCAAGGGGGGGCAATGAACCCCCCCCCCTGGATTTTTATATGCAGTGTTTTCCCTTGCTTTGTTGCTGTTTCCAAAATGGCAACCATACGTTGAAGTAGTCTTTGCCGCCCCCCCCTGGGAAATAGTCTGCCGGCGCCTATGGTTAGTGGTCCTTTTGTTGCAGCGTCAGATCTGTGCCCCGATACTTTTGGAATTACACAGCAGTGGTTAAGTGCTTTAAACGGTTCACTTCGCTTCGTCGGGATGCAGATAACATGTTACCTCCTTGTTCTGTAGTCTCAAGATAAAATTAATTCACAGGATGATTGTTGTGTGCTGTCTCAAGATAAGATGAGTTAGTTTATAACACAGTAAAAAAGAATTCCGTGAAAATACGGAAAACGCACTGGCAAATAGAACGCAGTTCTATTTTCGTATATTTACGGAATTTTATTCCTCTAAATTCCAGTAGAATCTCTGTGTTCGAGAGAGGCACTGGCCCTCGATATGAACATTTTCCTG
The DNA here is from genome assembly GCA_038373885.1 of Cheiracanthium punctorium. Classification (NCBI taxonomy): domain Eukaryota; kingdom Metazoa; phylum Arthropoda; class Arachnida; order Araneae; family Cheiracanthiidae; genus Cheiracanthium; species Cheiracanthium punctorium. The sequence continues at coordinate 28,528 of JAWZYV010015813.1, forward strand.
GATTCAGATATAAACGGAGAATTTCCGTAAAGTTTCACGAAACGTTTCCAGTTATTGTACGGTTATTTTTTAGAGTGTAGGATGATTATCATGATGATGCCATCCATGTCTCATTCTTGTTTCTTCCAGGATTGCGATGCGACCTTCATGGAAGCCAGTGCCAAGGATGGATCGAACGTGCTGCCCGCCATGGCCAACCTCATACGGTAAGGATCCGGACTCTCTTCTCCAGAAGAATTCGTCTTCTTACAAATAATTTCCATTCTTTAGCCGTGCTCGAGAATCTACTTTCTATATCCGGGATTGTTCATCATCTTTTTCCTTTAATGTTTCCCTATTTCTCCAGTTCATTGTCATGTCGACTCGAGTCGTAAACACGCTTAAAAAAAGAGCAAAAATTCACTTCTAAGGACTGAAAATAGAGACAAACTTATCCCAGTTTCGCTCCTCAGGAGTGAAATTTAGCTCCCTTTTTTAAGCGCGAAGGGATGCTCAGATAACGACAAACTTATAAGTAGTTTTTATTCCTTTCTAATAACATTGGAAGAAGAAACCAGAAAGTTCCGTCCCCAAATTCCGCAAAAGATTTAAGAAGCCAGCGCGAAAGTCTTGCGCAGGTACCGACAGTTGTTAAAAAGCTTAGACTGGTACGGCAACCTTGTGAAAGTTGAGGGCCAAACTTTATGATGTTAGCGAAGTCGCGGGCAGCATGATAGGGATTTGTATGTGATTTCGAATAGTTTAGATGGAGTTCTGATAGGTTCCGAAGTCCGGAGCTTAAACATATATGGCTGAGGAGATGCAGGTACCCATCGTAGATAAATTTTCTACTCCGGGATGAGTGACATTTTCAGTCATCTTTCTGATTCGACGTTGATTTCAGAATGGCATTGGATTCACCTAGTTTGTAGAAAGTAAAGATTCTCAATGCTTCAGATTTTGTAAAGAGCATCGCAATCTACGTTTTGGAGAATATTTCATACTTCTAAATTTTAAGTAACCGCAGTTATTAGCTATTAATAAGTAATAATTGAATTTAGTTTTGAAAAAATTGATAAATTTGCAATCCTTGTGCGACTTTTAATGTTTTATTCCCACCATCCGCGTTATTTGGCAAACACATTTGAAAAGTGCCTCGGCGTGACAAAATTCTGTAGACAAGTTATGTCGAGGCTAAAAAACCTACTTTATTTTAATAGCACTGTAGTGCTAATAATAATTATTAATATTTCAATAACAAAATTTTCGTTTAAGTAACAGTATGATTTGATTTTTTTCTTTCCTTAGACATGAAAAACCACTAAAAGATCCGGCGCAAAAAAAGGGGATGCGGATCATTTTTTTTTTTTTTTCGCTCTTACAGATCCGGATCATTTCTTTTGGTCTGACACATACAGACAGGGTTACGGATATTTTGTTTTCTTCGAGTACGCACGAATACGGATATCCTGCACGCCTCTCATCGTGACCCATCTTTTTCTCCTTTCCAGATCCATGTCCACTCAGCAAGAGTTGCAGCTGTCTGCCTCCACAATGCAGCTGTGCGAGGGAAAGACCAAGAAATCCGGCGGATGCTGCTCCAAGTGACGTCATCCAGTCTCAACCCTTTCAACGTGACGCCTTCGACAGATGAAAAAAAAAACAAAAAACTGACATCTCTCTCCTCCGAATTATTGTGAAGTTCATAAAAGTTTATTGTGAAGTTTAAATAAAAAAATGCGAAAAATATTTTTTGTTTGTTTGTTTATGAGCTCTTTCCTTCTTTTCTGCGATGAAAAAAGTCTGTGATCAACGTGTCAAAAAGAAACAAAGAAAAAAATATGTGATGTCTACATCAGATATTTTTTTTCCCTTCAAAACAGGCAATTTTCCAAAAAAGTTTGGGAACCTCTGCAATAAGGCCCGTTTACACTAGAAAAAAAAGCTAAATTACAGCAGATTCTGTTGGTAATCATAACGCCAACGCATGCGATGTAAATTTCAAGCACTGTGTAGTAAATAGTTGGCACGGTGGCACAACAGCACATTGTGCTGTAAATTTACAGCACATCATTTTCAAGCACCTATGTAAATTTACAGCACCGTGTCGTAAATTACAGCACTTTATTTTGAAGCACCTATGTAAATCAGGCATATCTGTGAATTTACAACACTGTGTTGTAAAATTAAAGGACCTCATTTTCCGAACAATTATGCAAATTTACAACACCTTGTTTTAAAATTTGAGCATCTGATTTTTCGAGCACACTTGTGTATTTTTACAGCACTCAATTTTTTTCAAACGCTTTCATGCAATTTTCATACATTTAATTAAATTTCAATATTTTGTATTTTACTATATCATTTAGCTGCATTTATCCATACTTTCTCTTATTAATATCTTCTTGCATAAATCAAATATCTAAAGAAACTTGCTAAAACGGTAAATTAAACATATTGGTAATATACAATGATTTAATGTGAAATGTATTTTTAATTTAGAATTATTTTACTTTCTTGGGACAAATACAGATCTTCAAGTTCTAAAGTAAAAATATTAATAAATGTATGACAAAACAAATTTTCACGCTGTCCTTTGAAAAAGTCAGTATAATGCGCTTATCCTAACTAATATTATAAATGCGAAAGTGAGTTTGTTTGTTTGTTTATGACGCTTTCACGCCTAAACCGCTGAATCGATTAGGATGCATTTTGGTTCAGATATAGAGGGGACCCTGGAGTTGGTTATAGGCTAATTAGAATTTTAGATTTTTAATTACTTTTTTAATTATTAATTAAAAACCGTTTTTACGTTGCCATGCTTGGCGAGTTTCGCCCGTATCAATCAAATGATTCATGTTTTGAGCTAACAAGAATGCTATTGCTTCAATAAAAAAGATCCACGGAAATTATGCCAGTTTTATGCCAAATCTATCTATCAATAATAATAAAAATGAATGTTCTCCAGACAAATCTACAGAAAGCAGAGCTTTGAAAATTTGAGCACAGAAGCCCATGACTGTGCACCTGAGGCTCAGAATGTTGAAATTTTAAATACTTTTCTAATTATTAATTAAAAACCATTTTATCGCCCGCACAAAATGATTTATGCTTTTGAAATAAAGCTGAAATTCTATTTTCAGATAAACATGCATTTGAAAAACATGAAATGGTATGGAAATTATGTTGATTTTACGCCAAATTAAAAAGCATTAGAAAGGAAAGTCCAAATGTTTTCTTCATAAATTTCCAAATCCTACCAATAATATAAAAACTCGGCTGTTCGAGCCTCGTCAGGGGGGGATCCCCCTGAACCCCCCTAATTTTTTAGTTTTATTATTGCCATATTAAAACTATATTAATTGACTTGGCATTTTATCGCTCATCTTTCGCGTATTTCGCCGGGTAACCCTATGTTGAAATTTTTATGAGTGTAACCTATTTATAGAAAAATACATGTGGCGCCTATTCTACAGCTTACGAAATATTGTAAAAATAGATTAAAGCTGTTGTGAACTAATAATATTTGAATATATGTAAAAAATACATGCGGAGCATATTCTACAGCTTACAAATAATGTAACAATATCGAGACTAAAGATTGCTTTAATCTCAATATTAAAGCTGTTGTGAACTAATAGTATTTAAATACATGTAAAATTATGTCGCTTTTTTATGTCGCATTTTTGGGACACATTTTTCAATAAGGGTATTGAGAGATAAAATGACATAGTCATTAAAAAATGTGTACGTTTGTGTGTTTAGATGTTTTTGACTGAATCACACACAAATTGCTGAACGGATTTGGAAAAATTCGTAATCAAGATAGCTTATGCCCTGTATTAACATACAGGCAACCTTTCAAGCATATAGCATAAATAATTCTTTTACAAAAACATTCAAAATAATTCTAATGTATTGCGCTCTATGGAATTATAGCTACTAAACCGAATTTAAAACTTAGTTACACTATTGCTGAGTATTATTGTTTGTTTGTTTGTGGATTAAGACCGATTGACTGCACTAGGGTCCTAGGCCTATATGGGTTATTCCTCTGTGGGGAACTTTCTAAGGGATCCTAGCCCGTATTTACGCGAGGTTTTGGAGAAAACGGGGTTGAACCTGGCACTTCCAGCCTTCCAGTTTTGAGAGTAGAACTTCTTAGACACTGGTGGGACCCTGAGTGTTATAGGCTACCTTTTATGCATATATCACAAATAGTTCTTTTACAGGGATACTCATAAGAATTACATTACACTCTATGTGTATCCCTGTAAGTACTGAACCGATTCCAAAATTTTTTTCACTGTTAGTAAGCTACACTATTCTTGAGTATTATAGGCTAAAATTCATACATGTAGTGCAAATAGTTCCTTTACAGGAACACTCAAAATAATTCTAATACATTACGCTCTCTGGGTATCTCTGTAACTATAGAACCGATTCTAAAACTTTTTCGCTAAGAAAAAGCTGCACTAGTCCTGATTAGCGTAGGCTAAAATTCATGCTATAGCATAAATATTTCTTTCACAAGAACAACAAAAACAGTTAGCAAATACTGTCGTAAATGTATTCGCCAAATGCCTGAAAAAAATCTAAATTTAGTAACTCTGCTTACTCTCTTATTTTAAAGGAAGTATACTACCACGCATTATACTTCATATAAAATAAGTAAAAAGCAAATAATATTTAAATGCAGTTTCTTTTGTCGCAAACATATGTGTTATTCACACATGCTTCATTTCTTTTGGGACCTAACTCTAAAGCCGACGCGGACGAAGTCGCGGGTAGCAGCTAGTAAATGAATAAATCTGATCATACTATAAATTCATAGTTAATTAAAAAATTGCATTGAAATCATTTATCTAGAATAATTCTGGAAGTTACAAATTAAAAATCACATTTATTAAAATTGCTTAAGAAAAGATTGTTTTTTACTAAATATAAATTGATTTGTTCAAAACAAGCACAAGAAAAGTGATTGAATAAAATAACAAAAATATTCGACAAAAAAGGTTTGGGTTCGGGTGGTAAGAACAGGGTAACCTGATTTTTCAAAAGTCAAAAATTCCAAATGTCATTGTTTGTCTCTGTCGTTGGCGGTTAATCCACTGTTTTCAGTGACCCAATAAAACTGAAATTATCGAGAAATTCCCTTATTTCTGTTTATTTTCACTAGTTTATATTAATGTAATACAGTAACACTTTATTAAAAAGCAATTTTACGTATAGTTATTACACTATGTATAATTCTCTTGCAATCCGAATTCAGTATTGAGAGTGCAAGCAGACTTGTCTATCTATAATAATAAAAATGAATGTTTGTAAATCTGTCTGTCTGCATGTGTGCGGTCTCTAGACAAACCTACTGCACGCAGAACTCTGAAAATTTGAATATATAAGCCCATGAGTCCGATAATGTGCACCTGAGAATCAGAACTTTAAAATTTTAATTACTTTTTTAATTATTAAATAAAAACCGTTTTCAGGATGCCATGCTCGGCGAGTTTCGCCAGCATGATACTGTGAAACAAAATCGCATGCATTGGAAAACATGAAATGGCACGGAAATTTAGTCAGTTTTGCGCCAATCTATATCAATAAAAATGAATGTCTGAAAATCTGCATGCGTGCGATGTCCAGAAAAAACTACTGGACGCAGAACTCTGAAAATTCGAACATATGAGCCGATTCCTTCGGTAATGTACACCTGAGTCTCAGAATTTTGAAATTTTAATTACTTTTTAAATTATTAATTAAAAACCGATTTTCGATCGTCATGTTTGGCGAACTTTGGCCTCATGAAATAATTTATGCTTGAAGTGAGTGGTAACCGCAAAAGTAAAAAACCGTTTTTTATGTTGCCATGCTTGGCGAGGTTAGAACTCTGAAAATTTGAATATATAATCCCATGAGTCCGATAATGTGCACCTGAGAATCAGAATTTTAAAATTTTAATCACTTTTTTAATTATTAATTAAAAACTGTTCTAAAACGGAGATTTTCTTACCCTGTGTTACGAATTTTGGGAGCAACCCGCTGTTCTGATGTTTAAAACAGTTTAAAATTCGTATTCTACGCGTTAAATAGTTAAATTTTGCTTTTTGTTGCATCAATATGGAATGTTCTGGAAATCTCGGGTTCTATGGGTCGTAGGTCTTCGAAAACCTAATTTTTGGGGACTTAATTTTGGCGATATTTCGCCAAAACTCGCCAAGTTTGACGATTTTTCTGTCATTTGGCGCGTTTTTCCTAATGGGACCTTTTCATGAAATTTCTTATGGTACTTTTTATGGTATTTAATACGTTTAATGACCTAACATTTCCTAATTTTCAGAAACTTCAATCGAAAATTGTGGATTTTACAAGATAATTTGTTTAATTGGATGAAATATTTAATAACTCCAGCAATTTTAATGCAAGTGACACGATATTTCTGGGGAAAATATGTGACGGCCACGGCAGTGAGCTGTCTTGAGTGGTGCGTTTGTAAGTACGTACCGGAAACTCTGGAACCATTATCTGCACATTCTGTTATACAATTGCGGCCTAGAGTACTCATCTGGAGTTGCAGTTTACATGTCAGATTTTGTTAATCGCATAATTTAAGGGGTTCACGGGCAACGCCGTGCGGGACTGCTAGTGGTAAAATAAGCCAGTTGATCGCACATGGGGTTCCTATGTTGCTGTATTTTATGAGCTGTAATTAGAGAGTAGAAATTTACTAGAGAGTGCTTCCCCATTCAAAACCCGAAACAACTTCTTTATGATTTTGAAGCAGTGGCTGCTCCTCCATTGGAGCACATGAGCACGTGAAACCCCAGAGGAAAAACTAAGGAATAAGCAGATTAACAAATTAAATTCCAAAAAAAATATATTAAGCACACTTCTAGATTTTTGTGAATTTAAAACGTGAGTTTGACTCTCCCCCACTATTATTAAACGCGTTTATTATAGCGAACGCACTGTATCGTAGGTGACTACAGGATAGTCTTTCGTCGCTCGCACGTGCGATCGACCCGAGTGGCCTTTTCAACCGGTCTCTGAGGAAAGACACCGAGAGAGTGAGTGAAAGTTGCGGGGGAAGCTAGGCGCTTTCGTTCGCACTATTTTAGTGTGCTCACAGCAGATTTTTTTATCGTTATCTCCTCCGGACTTTCTCTTGGCTTGTTGTGTTCGGTTAGTGAATCCATTTTTTCATATTATTTTCTCAATTTTTATGATTTTTCAATAGAATATTTTTTTACGAACGAGTGTCCATAATTAAGATGGGAATCCAATAAGTGTTTCGGAGCTACAGCAATGACATTTTTCAATGTCATCCTTTGGAAAAAAAAAAAAAAAAAAGTGTGTGCGTGTAATATTTACGCGCGATTGAAGTAAAACTTCTTTGACGTTTACGACACATATCACTGAAATGATTAAACTTTAACTTAAAATTACTATCCTATTACAATTTAATTATATTTATTATCCGTGTACTTTACAAAGATTATATAAATGTTATATTCATATTATTCATTGTGGAAATAGGTACTTGAATGTCATCCTAACTTTTTAGGTATGAAATGATAGGTTTGTGGTAACTATAATGTGAAACGTAAATTTTACTCTCTAAATTGGCTAATTTTCTTGAAAATACAGCATCTATCGTTGTGCCGAAACGCATTGTTGATTGAAGTCGAGAAGTATTCATAGTTAGATCCAATTTTTTCTTTTAAAAAGTCAACACACGGCGGAAATTCTTGAGAGCGAAAATGAACATTAAAATCTCCAGTAAGAATCATCGGTCATTCATCATAATTACTTAGAATCCAGGAAGTGTCCATGTTGTAGTATTATTCTGTTTTCTTATACCATTGTTCCGTCTGGAGGTTGGGTATGAATGGGGGGAATGTCCGTAGTCTAGTATTATACTTTAACTGTGTTCTTTAACGGATGTTTTCCTCTGTTTGTTGGGTTCGAATGCAGATAGTGTACTTTTTTTGTGTTTTCTATTGCAGTGTTCTTAAGCGTTGATTTCATCTCCTGGTAGGTTTCGAATTATTATTCTGTATCCATGTTTTTAAATCCGAGATCAGTCCCGAGATTAGTCCCGCAGAATGACCGATGACTGCAGGTTCTATCTATTGTTTGGGATTGATTGCAGCCGGAGTCCATTTCTTTGTGGTGTTCAATCCCCGTGTTAAACCGTTGCTTGCTCCGTCTTGAGGTTGGGTTAGAATCCACGGAGTGTCCATTTGTTATTCTTTTGTTTTGTTCCTAAACCGTTTGCAACCAGTGTTTGTTTCTTTGTGGTGTTACGTACCCGTGTTCTTAAACCGTTGTTCCATCTGGATATCGGTTTAGCCTCCAAGAAGTGTCCGTGTTGAACTATTATTCTTTCATTGTTTTCTTAAAACGTTTTTATGTAGGGTTTGAATCGAGAGACAAGAACCTCCTGTGAGGTTGGGATTGCTTGTAAAATATTATGTTGGATGTACCTTTAAAACGCTTATTGATATATAAAGTGAAGATTGATGTCTCAAAGATACGCTCTCGACTGTTTTTCTCGCCGTTCCTCTCCCTAACTCTAACAGGTTCCGCGTATTTTTACAGGACTAGTGATCGTCCAGTGGTCGAAATTTGACCGAAATATATTAAACCTCTAAATAAGCATTGCTTATACCTCTGTAATCATTGCTTATAACGTTTTTTATTTTGTTCTATTACGTCAGCTGCGAGCGTATACCAATACGTCATTATGCATTAGTTTTCCAGTTATTTGAAAAATGCGAACTATAGGAAAAATGAGGTATAACTTGGCTAAGCCATATTTAAAATGCGGCCATACGTTTTTTGGCATTTCCCGGTTTATTTTACTTATTTTATTATTTATTTTATTTCCTATACTGCCCAGGTTTCGTCAAGGCTACACAGTTATTTCGTGTATCTTTTTAAAAGTATATAAAATTTAAGTAGAAAATTAATATAACATCTCAAACCATGAAATGATCGAACACTACTTTTCTGTGACGTACAATTGAAAAACTGGCCGCTTCAATACTATTAATTTTTTTTCAAATGTTTGTCCTTGAGACTTACTAATTGTCATCGCAAATGCAGGTATAATTGGAAATTGGTTTCTTTTGAGAGAAAAGTGAATGATAAAATAGCTCCACAATATATTGTACATGGGACATTTCGAATTGTCCGTTTATGTGGAATCCAAATTTTCTTACTGCATGGGATTCTAGTTAAAACTTCACAATTGATAGCATAACGGTGCATAAACTTGATGCCCTTTCGTGCTCCATTGATTAATGCTTCCTTTGTACGGGAATGGATTAGTTGCAACGGTCGAAAGGAGAAAAGGGCGAGTTGCACCGTTGACGATGATGAATTTAATCCACGGCCGCGAAATGGAAGGGACAGTCATAGAGGAACACTGTGGTCTCGCAACGGGCCAGCGGTAGCATTTTTTGAAGAGGCCCTATAGCAACGGCCGGACCCAGTGAGGTTTTTGGGGGTCTTGCAAAGTGCCAGCAGTAGCATATTTTCGAGGTACCCCTTACAGCGATAGCCGGAGGGCCATAGGGTAGGGTGGCCATAATTAAATTGCAAGTGTTCAAGCAGTGCTGGATAGAAAACTACCAGGAATATTCCAGTGAAACTGGGTATCTACACGTTTCAGATCATGCGCAAGTCAAAATTGCAGTTAAAAAAATCGCCATTTTCACCCGATAGATGGCGCGATATCGTGTTTCAATGCTTATGGACGTCCTATACGCAAATTTTAAGCCCTACGAACAGTGTAAAAACAAGGCCCCATTGAGTAATGGTCCATCATGACTCTGAATAAGAAGGAACGTGCATGGTTAGTGAAGATAGTCTATCAGAATGGTAGCCATTATTCAGCTACTCTGAAAGAATACCGGCGTATGAAACGATTAAGAAGAGGTTCAATGAGTGTCCATGAGAATAAATAATTGTTTAATTGTTTTTCAAAGCGTCTTTATGAAGTGTTTAATTTGTGATCTTAATTTACGTTCATTTTTGATTACATGCTACTGTAAAAATTGAATGACTGAAGCGAATTGTATGGAATTTTGATAAACTGTAAATGATGTTTTATATTGTTTATATGCCTCTTAGAATGTCACTATGCTCTGTCTATCGGCTTTGGAAGTTATATAGGCCACCGGTGAGCTTTGAAATACGGTACAGCGCCCTCTATCGGGTGAAAATGACGATTTTTGTTTCTTGCATATTTGACTTGCGCATGTTCTGAAACGTGTAGATACCCAATTTCGCTGGAATATTCCTGGTAGTTTTCTCTCCAGCACCCCTTGAACACTTGCAGTTTAATTATGGCCACCCTGTATTTTCGAGGGGGAGCAAGATATGGATTTCGGTGCAATTCGCCCCTCGATTTGATTGATAGCTGTTGGCGCGGTTACAATTGACCCCCGTCCCTTTGTATAACTTAAGTTTCTAATCAGTAAAACTATGCAATTAACTTTCAACACTAACATATGTGGTGGCAAACTATGGTACTTTTCGATTAGCCGGCGTAAATCCCACCAGCAATTTTTTCTTGGCGACATTAAAAGACTAAAACATCGTTGTTTCCCAAAACAAAGCCAAAAGTATTAATGGTACTTACGTATTACCCTGGCGGTCATTACCGCCAAACATTTTTTTCGTCAAATGTGCTGGTAAACTGTTGCCAATCGCATTCTAAACCACCAATAATTTCTTGCGGCATTTATCTTGGAGAAAAATTGCTCGTCTTGGCAGACCGCCGGGATAATATGAAAGTACCGTATTAATCAATGCACAAAAAAATGTACTTATGTACAAATTACAATGTTTAAACGTATCAATATACTAAAAAGAAATTTGTATGTTTATTGGATTGATCGTTCGTTAAAATTATGGAAATGGAAAAAAAACATATGGAATTAAATTAAAATTCCAAAGTATAGAAATGCGGATGCAAGAACTTTGTACTGGAAATGATGCTCGGTGATTCTCGTTCGGTTTCTTTGCAACTGGCGCAGGTTTCAATTACTTGGCTTTTTATCGGCTGACTAAAAGTTATCCAAACTATTAACAGTGAAATAACTCAAAAAATCCAATTAATAATTTTACTGTCATCATAGCAAATTATTTTATCGTGACTATGATATGTTCTCAGTTCACCGTGTATTTGATTAAGTATATCAGTATTAACAAAAGTACTATCATCATTTTTAAGGGCTAAAATAACTGACTTCTATATATCTGTTACCCAAGAGTATGTTTTGTCGGATATATTTCCATGCACCTCATTAACAATGTAATATTATTTTCATCCCCTATTGATTGCCGATGTATTTCGATAATATTTTCACTAAACTGGCGATTCATTTCATTTTTTGGAGAATTTTGTTGGAATATTATATCAATACTAGCTGAAGTACCCGTTCTTCGCACGGGAATGAATGGACTTTTTGATATTACGATTTGTGGTGATTACTATTCATTGTAATAAACAGATATAGCAAAATTGATATCGCGTTATATTGTGTTCAATAATTATGCATACCGAATTTCAAGGCAATCGTTTATACGGTGCAGAAGGTGATGCGACGTAGCGCAATCTAGTGGCGAGTTTTAGCAAAACGTATACGGCGAAAATATTCTTCGCATTCAGGTATCGATGTATACGAATTTTCATGACGATCGGCTGAATAGTCCTGAAGTTCATGTGTGGACGCAACATCGAGTGGCAAGTTATAGGAAAATGGATAGCGCCAAACTCATCCCCGTGTTCAAATATCTATGTATACCTATTTTCATAGCGATCAGTTACCATCTAGTGGTCAGTTAACCATCTAGTGATTAATTAAAGTAATGATTTGCTATAGCGCCGTCAAGTGGCGAGTTGTAGCAAAATAGATAACGCCAAAATATTCTCATTGTTGAAATAGCTATGTATACTGATTTTCATAGCGACCGTTTGAATGGTCAGGAATTTGGCCTGCTGCAGGGTCATCTAGTGCCGAGTTAAAACAATAATGCATTGCAGTGCCATCTAATGGTGAGTAACATCAAAAGGAACACAGTTAGAATATATTTTTTGTGCTCAAATGTGTAAGTATAAAAAATTTTATGCCGATCAGTCGAACGGTATAGAGGTTAATGCGTTGCAGTGCCATTTAGCGGCAAGTTACAGCAAAATGGATAGTGAAAAATATTCTCCGTGTTCTAATATCCGCGTGTACCAAATTTCGTCGAAATGGGTTGGACGATATTCGCATAGCAAACGGCTAAACGGAATAGAATTCGACATTCTGCTGCGCCACCTAGTGGCAAGTTAGAGGAAAACGTATAGCATAAAAACCTTCTCCATGATAAAAGACTTAGGTGAACCAAATTTCATGGTGATCGGTGAAATGGTGCTGAGTTTTTCAACCTCCTACACACATACCAACATTCATTTTTATCTATCACCAGTCTTATTATATATACCAGTCTCAAGTAAAATCCAGTTTCAAATCTAAGCCTCGCCAAAGTGCCAGCATACGCCATTTTGCAAGAGTTTTTTTAGGGAATCATTCGAAGCATTGACTTAGCAGCAATCAAAATGGGAAATGGTTCGATCGCCACGCATTTTTTTGAAAAGTGGAATCCCTTAATACAGCCTCATTTTTTAAATTATCAACTGTAACATGTTTTATTCCTCGTTACCTCGATGTACTAAATGCGAAGATTTCAATTTTCTGAAATTTGACGGATTTCCCCCAAGTTAAATCGATGTACTCAATTGGCGAGAATTCTGAAGCTACATCGCTTGAAATGCCCTAATAACTGCATTATTTTTACACGGATACTTAAAATTTAATGCTGTATTCTAAAAAAAACCTATACACTTGTTTTTAAAAATGCTATTCCCTTAAGCTCTCAGTAAATTGCGCCAAAAAGCCTAAAACTGTGCAAACCGCTAGAACTCACTTTCTAAAAATTGGCCTATCAGCCATTTTATTTTTCGCCAAACTAAAAAAAATTACATATTAGTCTCGGAAATCTTCGATCCTCATTGTTTTGCGTATAAAACATTTCATTCCTGCTCTCATTTCTTATGCGCACACGATATTATAATAAAAAAATAACCTTACAAATATAAACTAAAAAAATGATTATTATTCTTTTATTTTCACTTCAAGAATTTAAAACATTTTATTCAGCAAAATCGCCACACATGGCAACCACGATGCTTATTTCACACTTTCACTACAGGGGTTACAATTACATAAAGCTTTCTGCGTGGAGAACATAAAAAATCTCTTAAATTCCGGGAACGGGTGGACTTTCAAAGTTTTAAAGTGGACTATCATTTATTCTATATTATTTTACATATATCTGTGTAAAATTTGAGGCTGACAGGTCCATTTTTGTGGAATTGTATACTACCCAAATCAACAAATTGACAAACAGAATTTCATTTTTATTTATAAGATAACCTACGCTTGTTTTTAAAAATACCCTCTCATTAAATTGCGCCAAGCGCTAGAATCATAGAAAATCTGACACACTTTCAGATTTTAAATACGCACTAAAGTGCTATATATAAAAAGAGTTATAATCCATAGGTCTTCCCTATTTTCGTTCCTTATTTTATTAAGTTGGAAAGTGTATCATTATTCATGAGTGTGATTAAACAAAATTAAAATTGATATTTCTAACATCCTTTTTTCTGGATGTAATATATTAGAAACAGATGCAATAAAGCTGCTCAGAAAAATGCACAAGTGCAACTGAATGAAAATTTCAAAAACTTATACGCAGGTGTATTCATAACCCAAATAGTAGACTATTAAATTATGATAAATAGCGCCAAGCGTTAGAATCCTCCTCAAAATCGCACATCAACCCCTTTTATTTTTCGCCCAATTAAAAAGTTGCACATTTATTTCCGGAAAATTTCAAAATTCTATTTTTCTTTTGAGTATAAATCATTTCATTCTCGCTCGGATTTCACATGCACACGATATTTTAATTTAAAAACAACCTTACAAATAATCTAGTCAAAATAAAAAAAATCGTTATTCTTTTATTTTTACTTCAAGAGTCTGAATCATTTAATGAACTGCCGAATGTGGCAACCTAGACAAGCTTAATCGTCGCCTAATGCACTGTGGGGTTACAATTACGAAATGGCGGAAAGCAAAAATTAGCCTTTTGCGATACGCTTTCATCGATATTTCCTAAAATAGTTCGAATTTTGAAAAAATCGTTTCGAGGTGTGTCGGGACCTGTCATGGAGAATTTCCGTTCAAAAATTGGTAGGTCTACGATCACCCGTTTGCGAGCTACGCGAGACACAGACAAACAAACAGTTTACACACATTGTTTTATTAATATAGATACCAGTCTCAAATAAAATCAAGTTTCAAATCTAAGCCTCGCCAAAGTGCCAATATACGCCATTTTGCAAGAGTTTTTTCAGGGAATCATTCGAAGCATTGACTTAGCAGCAATCAAAATGGGAAGTGGTGCGACCGCCAGGCATTTTTTTGAAAAGTGGAATCCCTTAATACAGCCTCATTTTTTAAATTATCAACTATAACATGTTTTATTCATCGTTACTCTGATGTACTATATACGAGGATTTCAATTATCTGAAATTTGGCGGAATTCCCCCAACTAACATCAATGCACTCGATTGGCGAGAATGCTGAAGATAGATCAATTTAACGCTGTATTCTAATAAAACCTTTGCACTTGTATTCAAAAATCCGTTTCCTTAAGCTCTCAGTAAATTGCGCCAAGCCCGAAACAGTGCAAACCGCTAGAACTCACTTTCTCGGCATTTGAGCCATTTTATTTTTTCGCGAAACTAAAAAATTTTAACATATTAGCCTCGGAAATCTTCAACTCTTATTGTTTTGCGTATAAAACATTTCATTCCTGCTCCGATTTCCCATGCACACGATATTATAATTTAAAAAAAATAACCTTACGAATATAAACTAACAAAAAAAATCATTATTATTCTTTTATTTTTACTTTGAGAATTTAAAACATTTTATTCGGCAAAATCGCCACACATGGCAACCACGATCCTTATTTCACACTTTTTTCACTACAGGGGTTACAATTACGGAAAGCTTTTTGCATGGAGAACATAAAAAATCTCTTAAATTCCGGGAACGAGTGGACTTTCAAAGTTTTAAAGTTGACTATCATTTATTCTATATTATTTTACATATCTGTGCAAAATTTCAGGCTGATAGGTCCATTTTTGTGGATTTGTATACGAATCAAATCCACAAACAAACAAACAAACAAACAAACAAACAAACAGAATTTCATTTTTATTTATAAGGATTGTAACTTAATGCTGTTATTTCAAAATGGACACAACAATGGAACCATTATCGGACTTGGCGCACAATATTACTCGCCAATTTACTTCTCTAATTTTTTTTACGGTGCATTAGCATATTACACAAAAATTTTAGCATTCGCACAGACAACTCCATACGAACTTTAACTATACCAAATTTCACCCTTCTAAGTTCACGCAGTGCACTGCAAAAGGGACAGTAAGGTTTTGCTTAGCGTATTTATATATACATAGATGAAGTCGGCGAACGGCGAAAACACGGTAGCGGTCGAAAAAGTAGGTTTTTTGTGGTTCTTCTTTTTCCGCTCGCACGTCACTTCCTTTAGGCCTGGACTCACCGGAAAGCGGAATTTTCTTGCAGAAAAGAATTTCTGTCGGGATTATTTTCTATCGGCACTTGACTCCACTCTAGCATACGCCTTAGCATATACTACGATGCAGGCGCCATCTATCGTTTTGATTTTAAATCGTTTATTGCTAGGTAGGTACATTTGATGATTGTAACAGCGCGAAAAAATACATGAATACCGAGTAATTTCTCGCTAAAATAAGCATTCACTTTATGAATAGGACGACTTTGATTAGAGCACATGAAATTAAAAAACATAAACATAGTTTATGAGTTTAAAACATTTCCTAGTAAGAGAAAAATATGGAATTTTCACAGCATTAAAATTGAATGAAGATCCCCGAACTGTAGATGAAGAGTAAGTACTATTTTAAATACAAAAACGTTGGTTTTAAGAAAATATCCCTTTTTCTCATTTATCTTTTTTATGGAATACAAATTTATAACACAATAAGAATTATCTCAGAGATACAAGTACTTCAGCATCTCGAAATGTGACGCCATCTTGTTTTTGGATGACAGCTCTGGATCTAGGCGAATTCTTATTGGCTGGCACATGACAGAAAACGCGGGCAGAAACAGAAAAGTTCAACATTTTCAACTCCGTTTTCCGCCCTTGATTCTGCTTGACAGAAACTGAAAAACCGGAAGTTCGTCAATTTTCAGTTTCTGTTTTCTGATTCTGTCGTGTTTTCTGGTATTGTGGAGTCCAGGCCTTACTCAGCGTTACTTCCGTCAGAAAAAAAAAATTTGAGTTACTCTCTAGTGGTGCCTAAAGAAGTTTTACTTCAAAAATTGAAAGAAAAACTCAAGACAATATTTTTGCTAAAATTTATCTTAGCGACGAAATGTAAGATCAAAGATGCATTGTTTTCCTTTAACTGCTGGAAATGCAAATATATTTTAATTTGTAAGATGCGTCGTATTTAATTTTCGAAATTAATTTTGTGAACCTCCATTTAAATAAACCCACGAGCCGCCACTGTTTTGAAGCACAAAATTTACACACACATTGGAAACGCGTATGATTTCATTTGCCTGTTATTTGTTATTATATAAAATTAGTAGACGTCTTCATAACTTGTTCATGACATTCACGAAAAGATTCCAAATGGAAAAAAAAAAAAAAACAGTGGTTTATTTACCAACATGTTTGTGTCACCGATCTTCATAATTAACCAATTGACCAGTCGATTGAGCACATCCATTGTGCTGGTAATCGATTCTATACGCACACTTATCTGCTGTTTAATAAATTTTTAATGTGCTTACTACTAAAGATTACTTAAAGTTCGGCATACTACTAACTGCAGTCGTCACGAATGCATGTTGTAGAACGCAGCTCAGTATTGTTACCTTTATATTGCAACAATCACTGATTTCCGAAACATTCATCTAAAGTCAATCCATTTTTATGTATGCGAGCAGCTGCTATTTAAAACCCAGGTTCTGTTAGAAAAAACAAGTCTGATTAAGATAAAAAAATTGACTTCTTTTTTTGTATTCAAAGCAACGTTTATTGAAATTTTTAGCAAATGAAACATAGTTTTAGAGTTTACCATCGTCATCCACCTCAAGATTAGGCAAAAGCCTGTTCCAACCAGTGATGTGTGGTGGGTAATAGAGATGAGACGGGTTCAGCCCGAGCCCGAGCCCGGGCCCGACTCGGGCTCGTGAAAAATTTCTTCTTTGTTGAACATACTCCTTGAAACAGATTTTAAAAAGTGATTCATGGGATAAATAGACGTACTTATTTCAAAAAATAGCGGCACGGGGGACTAGAAGGTGTGTGAAGCTCCAAAATTTATTGTATCCTCTTAATGAAGTAGTTAATTTTATTTGTCTTTAGCTGAAATTTCGGGCTCGGGCGGGCTCGGATTAAAAGTCTTCGGGCTCGGGCTTCAAAAAATGAGCCCGAACTCATCTCTAGTGGGTAAATACCCACTGGGTAGGTAAATATTTTTGGGGTATTTACCCAAGGCCTGGGTAAATACCCAAAAACTGGGTATTTTCAACTTAGAATGGAATAACATTTCTTAACAACATTTATGATTAATACCAATTAGATTTCTATTATGGTTCCTTTTTTTTAATACAAAGTTTTTAATTTTAATTTGACTTCATTATGAGTATTTTTGTAGTTTTTGTTATTATTATTAAGCGTTTGATTATTTGGCATAAACTACTTTATCAGTTATACCGCATTTTTTTCATTAACTTTAATAATGAAGGATGTTTTGTGGTAGTCCCGTAGTCAGATAATGCAGAAGCATGCGCGCACGCCGTGCGCGAATACATTCAAAGGTCTTGAAGATAGTTTTCCGGTAATTTCAAGTTTTTTTTTTTAATTTAACTTATTTCTTTTTTAAAGACGGAGTTACCTAAAAGAAATATCTTTTAAGTAACTATAGTGCAAGCACGTTGCACAGTATTCATTCACACATACGTGTTCATATACGAACTATGCTTTCAGTTATCTCGAGCCATTATGAGTTTGCAGAGAGTTTTTGGTTATGTGCGCAGATAGTTTTTTCTTTTATCTGACTATGGGTAGTCCTTAAATTGTTTTGTGCAAGTGACAGCTTTGGCAATATTTTTAATGTGTTACATTGATTAATATACCTCATAGCTTATTTTAGGTTTACTATTATATCCCAGAGCTTATTTTATGTTTATTATTTTATTAACTGTGATACGTGATAGTTTATTATGGTTTGTTATTGAAGGGGAAAGGGGATTATAGGCATCTTAGGATGGATTCAATGATCACTCAAATAAAAATTACCTGCTAATAGTTACAAAACTAGTAGTTATAAGTAATAGGTTTAGAAACAGATTTTTTACGGTAAATTTAAACTTTTATGAATATTTCAGATGGATGAACAAAGTATTTCCATTTAAAAAAATCATTAATATCAATTTTTTTATAATAAAATTTCCGTTTGACGAATTTTTCAGAATTACAATTTTGATTTTTGGTCTCCTGAGATTCAGATTCGTAATTCAGATTCTACTGTCTGTATATATTTAGTATAGTTGAATGTCTCTCCTTTTTTTCAAATTGTCAAATACACTGCTCCTTGTTATTATTCCTATTACAATTTTATTCCAACAGTTATATTTATAGGCTCTATTTAATTCAGTACTTTATTCAACATGTATCCTATAGCTTCTTTTCATAATTATATTTTTTGAAGTTTTATAGAATTAAAAAGTTGTAAAGGGGTCGTAAGTTTCTCGTTTTCCTTTTTTTTTAATTAATATATATATATGTGTGTGTGAATACCCTAGGTATTTACCCTTGAAAATAAGTACCCGGGTATTTTACATCACTGGTTCCAACCCAGTGGCGATTCGTGGTTATTTAAATAGAGGTTCATAAAATAAATTTCGAAAATTAAATATGCAAATACGACACAGCTTAAAATGCATTTGCGTTACCAGCAGTTAAAAAAAAAAACTATACATGTGCAAGTAAACGAAAACAAGTCATCTTTGGGCTTACATTTTGTCGCCTGGATCAGTTTTAGCAAAGGTGTTGACTGGAGTCATTTTATTTCAGTTTTTCTTTCCAAAGATAATGTTGAAAAATGTCATTGCTTTAGCTCCGAAACACTCATTTTACTAAGTAGCATCCTAACTATTCACACTAGTTCGTAAAAAAAACATTGTACTAAAAAATGATTCAATAAAGAAAATAATAAGAAAAAATAACACAGTTAACCATGGGACGATTCGGGATATCGCAGCGCCTTACCTCACCCGTGTCAACACCTTCGCACGCATCTGGTTTCAAAAAGTGCTTTGGAAGGGCATTTCTGCGATCGCACGTGTGATCGAGGAAATGCTAGACGGGTGTTTGTGCTGCAGTAACCTGCAATACAGTGCGCTAGCTTTAATAAGCGCATTCACTAAAATTGGAAGGGGGGGGGGATACCGTTTTAAATTCACAAAAATCTAGAAACGTACTTAATTCTTTTGCCTGGGAAAACCATGTCTAGCAGTTTCATAGGCTAGACAGGGTTTTCCCAGTCAATACGATATTTATGAATTTTCTCACAGAGGCTAAATACTTTTGATTCTCTTCTAATATTTTCGTTTCTTATTTTATCTAAAATTGTGCAGCCTTTTACGGATTCATCTCTGTTGCCTGGATTCTGCTTAGATCTTGGGCACTCAAAGTCCACGTCTCTTTGAGCCCTATAATAAAGTGGGATCTGCAATAGCCCTATAAAACCTCAAATAACAATAACAATAATCATAGTCACTATTTGATAGACCTAGCATCCTATCCACACCATCTTTTTGGTCTGTATAGTCTCAGGGCAATCAAGGTCGATATATCACTCTTTTTTTTAGGGTGTGATGTGAAAATTGCTTTGTACGACATAAAAAATTTCCGTAAGGGGGGGGGGGCAAAGGAGCTTTTGCCCAATCCCCCCTTTCCCCCAGCTCGGCAAATCGGTCCCCGAATCGACGACGAGTCGAGCGTTCGTGGAAGGGCACATTAAAACTGTGCCTTTAAAACTTTAACATGTTCAATCATGGTTGCTTAAAGTTCGAAAGTGTCACTGCAGCAATCGTTACGAATGGGCTTTGTAATAAATAAACTATTCATTGGCTATATTCATGGTTTAATGGGCAACTTAAATGCTGCCTCATAATAATATTTCTCCATTTATTGTTACTGTATTGACTATTACTCTATTATGTGCATTAAGTGTTAGGGGTGCATGATATTATTCCCCTTCACGGTTTAAGTCAGTCTACATTTATCGTCATGCCTGACACTTTTTAGGATATAATTCTCAAATTTTGAACATCACCTCATGAGTGTATGGGGGCCCATTTTACTCATTGGAAATCTTTTTTTGTAGGGGGGGGTGTCGTATACAAATCTTAAAAGTGTCCCTTTTTGTAAATGAACGAGAGGGATTTTTTATTAGCGTAGTCGGTCGCGACCCAGATATATTTAGTTAGTAATCTATTTAGTTAGTAACTAACTAATAATAATAATGCTAATT